>MU870859.1:0-18615 GCA_036418205.1 Ostertagia ostertagi | reverse complement strand
TGTAGCCATGACCCGCATCGTAACGCTGATGCAATACAAATAAATGGTATTTCTCACCCAAAACATTCAATAGTCCTCCTCCTCTTCCATCTTTGAACTGAACGCATTTATTTCAGATAGTCGGTACAGCGGAAATATGTCGGAAAAGTCTGGGCCCATCTTTGGCCATGGAGCTGGGCAAGAGGATGAGCGAGGCAGAAGAAGATGATCATTTTATTGACTTTGAGGTAAAAATTCGTCTGCTATTTGTTATGCGAATAAGTAGGGCTCGGCGGCCTTTGTAAAATTTTTGTTCACTCCTGCCTGTAGAACGGCCCGTAACAGAGCTGTGAGATTTTGTAGAAGACACGTCCGTCCGTCTGTCACGAAATTCATAGCGTGCTTCGCTGCAGGCATGGAGCGCTGTATTTTGAGTATGGTGTAGGGGGTGGGACGGCAACATATTTGGTGGGGAAAGTGATACCGACTGATAAGATCTGATAAGAGGCGCTGAAACGCCAATTTCACGATATTCATAGCGCGCGTCCCAGCAGCAGTGGGGCGTTGGTTCCAAGAAGTGATGTACAGGGTTGGACGGGTACAGAAAGTGATAAAAGGATAAAGGATAAAGCATTTGCCGTTGATCAATCCCTTTTTGGGATGCGGCACGCATTCTACTTCCATTTGTACATTCGTAGTGGCGTTTGAATGCGATGTGGCCTATACAATGACTTGCGGGGGCCAGCCGATGTACAAGTCAGTGTTTTTATCCTCCCAGACAAGTCTGGTACCAATTAACCGACCCCGGAGGGATGGAAGGCTTGGTTGGCCCGGGCGACTCACGACCCAGGATTTGATCCCCGGACCGCTCGCGTGGTAAGCGTGCCACTTGCCACTACACCACTTCCGCCCCTGATAAGTACAATTAAAGGCCAATAATTATGATATCGTGAAACATGGAGATTATTTGAAACCGTATTCTAGATAACGCATTTCACTTCAATATCATCTCATTGCGTTGTTGTCATCAACATAAAATACCGTTCGACCGCTACATTCCCAAATCCCTAAGAATGTATGATGGATGTTTAGCGATATACGATAATATTTCTATTGCAAAATCATTGGCATCAATATTATTCGACCGCTAAATCATCCTGACATCCAATGCATGGTGGCTGTTTACAGACACCACTTTAGCTCCGCACTCCACCGCGCGTATCAGACGGTTGGTTAAAAATGGGCATTCTGTAGAAGGCCAGCTAACGCATTTCACGAAGCAAGTTATTGTTTAGCGGCGGAACCTAACGCTCCGCCGGCTGGCCAGCTTTACGGAGCCCTTCCGTGTCATGCACGCGGTAGTGTGCGGAGCTAAACTGGTATATAATTAAAACTGTGGCTTCATGTTGGAAGAATCGGCTACTTAGGGGCAGGTCTGTCTAAGGGATATTAAGGGCATCTCACCGTTGGTGCCAGCGCTATGAATTTTGCGACACTTGCGTTCTAGCGCCTTTTATCAGCCCTTATCAGTTGTTATCACTTTCTGTACCCCACCAAATATGTTCCCGTCCCACCCCCTATATCATATCTTGAAACCAACTCCTGACGACCACTGGTGCCCGAGCTATGAATTTCCGGTCAACAGACACGCATACACACACAACAGACACACTTACTCTATTTATATACTGGGATTGTTTCGCCACTCAGGCCACTTTTAGACCATCGTGTACAGGGGAAGTCTTCCAAGTTTGAATCAATGAGATGTTCAATAAATACACATGTATGGCGTTCAGAGTTCTGTTCACAGTCGTCTTTTGGTTTCTGGGCTCGCAAGACTTCGAGAGGACTCTCGCCTGTGTGACGTGGTGCTGGTCGCCGAGGTAGCTCACTTAACGCCAAAGGACCGTTCAATAGACATGAAATAGGTATTTCAGGGAACACGGATAAGCGCCCATCGAGTCGTACTTGCTGCAAGCACGAGTTATTTTGAAGCCATGTTCACAAACGACATGGCTGAAAGCCGCTCGGGTATGTTTCTGAGTTCTAATAGATTCCAATGAGTTCAAGAGACATGAAAGATCGCTTTTGTTTGACTCTTGAGTTAGCAGTCTTTTTATAAGATCCTTTTATAGAAGAAATAGGGATGAATTATGTGGGAGTCTTCGAAAGTCGCTTCGAGTATGTCTCTCTATAAGTTCAATGTTCCAATGCAATTCCCCCCTTTATGTGGTCCCTGTAAGCAGTAAGCTCATTGGTTTAATCCGCTTTTCGTTGTGGTTTTAATGCAGAAGCTTTGCTGATTAAATGTTTATGTGACTGTCAATGACATGATCACGCGATGCGAGCGGTGATAAACAGACAAAGATTAAAATTGCCGTAAAGTTCCATTCTTAATTAAAAAGATAATTGTCTCTTCTCTGACTGTTGGATTACGCGTTACATTTAGAATTCACTGCTAAAGAAATAGAGATGCCGGTGGTGAACGCCTCAGCGCTTGAAGCTCTTGTCAATTTTTGCTACTCCGGAAGGATAAAGATAACCAGCAGCAATGTATGGAGTGTTTTGCCAACCTCTTGCTTGCTTCAGCTGAATGAAGTTCAGGTCAGGATTGTGAACATTTGGAAGCGTGTCCGTCGTTCAATTATTGCACAGTAAAAAATATAAATAAATCTGCTTCTCTTTCTCTAGGGACAGTGCGGTGAATTTTTGGAGAAACAACTGAATGCTTCAAATTGCTTAAAAATTCGAGCTTTTGCCGACACCTATGCGTGTGCAGAGCTTTTACGCTGTGCTTCCGAGTTCATCCTGCACAACTTCAAGGTTATTCCTTTGTCAATTCCTCACTCAAATTGAGAAAATCATATCCTTCTCATCTCCTCAGGACGTTATTGGCACTGACGAGTTTTATCGGCTCCCTGGTAACCAATTAATTGAACTGATTTCGAGTGAAGAACTTCAGGTGCCGTCACAAGAACAGGTATTCGCTGAATATTTGTACAGCCTCCTGCTCCCATCCCTGCTGGGGCTCTTTCTTTGCATACTCATCTATAATACAAAGTCTTTCAGGTTTTCAACGCAGTTGCTGAGTAGGTCAGGTTCGATCTACCAGCTCGACAGCAATTATTTCCGCAGGTGAATACTGTATTTCTTGTCAGATGACCATCCTTTGCACTCTACTTTGCAGTTGCTCGAGCATGTGCGGCTTCAGCTTTGCGACCCTAAATTTCTGGTCAATACTGTCAGTAATGACCCTTTAGTGAATTCAAATGATGTCTGCAGGAATCTTGTCGACAATGCAAAGGTTAGTAGTTGATGCTACCGCGCTGCAGGATGCTTAATTTTCGTTTCATAACTTGGTTCTTGTTGTTTCAGGACTACCACATTCTACAACTTCCTACTCACGAACACCCCAACATGCGAGCACCGCGAACTCGTCCAAAGGGAAGTATTCACTGGTGAAATATTATACGTTGGTAAGTCGAAGTTCTGCTGTCCTCAATTTTGGCCTAATTTCTGTCAACATAATTTCGGGCGCAGCGGACGCTGGAACGAGAAAAGTATGTGTCGGAAGTCCGATAAGAGCTAGCAGAAGGCTAACTGAGAAATTCAAAAAATTTCACTGCCAGTCAACGCTTAACGTCACTCTATTCCAGACATTTTCTGTGGGATGTATCATCTGATCCCGCGTTGTGTCGTCCCGTTGATCATCGAATTGCTCGAGCGGGCGCCAGCAACGTCTCCATTCGTCCCTGTCGCGTGCAAGAGTTGTCCAGTGGACCCTCCTCGCTCGAGGGACACGATGTCCTTCATTCCTTTCGTTCAGAGCTTTCGTGAAGAAGTCTGACCATCGGGCCGGCGGTCGTCCAGGTGTTCGTTTGACGTCCCGAGGATCCAGTCGGTAACCGCTCTGGTCCAACGGTCATCGCAAAATCGCATGACGTGTCCGGCCCACCTTATCTTCGATTCCTTGGCAAAAACGGCAGCGTCCCTGATCTTCGATCGTTGGCGTAGTTCCGAACTCCGGATTCCCCTCTGCACTTGCGTGTATAGGGTTACTCCTAGCATCGTCCTCTCGACAGCGCGTTGGATAACGCTGACCGCATGCTCGTCCTGCCTGCGCAGAGTCCAAGTCTCTGAGGCGTAGGTTAGGGCAGGAAGGACAGCGGAATCGAAGAGGTGGGCACGGAGCCGGATGTTCTTCGTCTTCTTCACTACTCCCTCGATGTTCTTGTACGCTCCCCAAGCCGCTCGTTTCCTCCTGCTCAGCTCTGGAGCTAGATCGTTCATCATATTGATTTCCCGACCTAGGTACACGTAGCTGGAGCATTCGGTGATGTTCGTTCCGTTGAGCGTGAATGGGGCATCAGGAACCAATCCGTTTCTCATAAACATCATTCGCTTCCGCTTGCTCGATGTTCGGCGTTATAAGAACGATGTCGTCAGCAAAACGAAGGTGGTGTAGTTGCCGGCCGTCGACCTTCACTCCCATGTCTTCCCATTCCAGTTGACGCATGACGTTCTCGAGAGCGGCGCTGAAGAGTTTGGGCGAGATGGTGTCGCCCTGTCGAACCCCTCTCTTGACGTCGATGATGACCTCCTTGTAGAATGGTGAGATTCTGGTCGTAAAGTTGCTGTAGAGCTCACGAAGAATCTTGATGTACTGAGTAGGGACGCCCTGGTTGCCCAAGGCTTCGATGACCGCTTCTGTCTCCACAGAGTCGAAGGCCTTCTTCAAGTCGATGAACGTGAGACAAAGCGGCATCTTGTACTCTCGTGAAACTTCAATGAGTCTTGTAACCGTGTGGATATGGTCGATCGTGCTGAACCCTCTTCGAAACCCTGCTTGCTCGCATGACTATTCCGTGAATACCGATGTAAGGTTCTTCGGCCGTTCTTCTCGGGCCAGTCTTGGCGTTGAAGTCGCCGACGATGACCTTGAAGAAGGTATGGTCTTCCTTGTAGAACTTCTCCAATTCCATATAAAATGCTTCGTGTTCCTCCTCGTCGTAGCTCGATGTTGGTGCGTAGGCGACGAAGATTGTCAAAGCAGGAGTTGAATCCACATCTTCTCAATCTCAAACGTCCGATTCGGGTCGTAAGGCTTTCGTACGAATCGATGTTTATGGCCAAGTGCGTGTTGACGAGGACACCCACACCGCCAACGCCTCTGCTGTCGCATGTTCCAAGGAACAGTTCTTCTCCAGTATCGAAAACGGCGTGTAGCGGGCGGTGCCTTCTCGTCTCGGTCAGTCCGATGACGTCGTACTTGATCTTCCTGGCTTGCATCATCAGATCTTCGATGTGAGCTTCGGATGCAAGCGTTCGTGCGTTGAAAGTACAGATCGCCATCTTAGTCCTTCTTCGTTTAGGCAGCCTATCCGGGCCCTGAGATTCTAGCAGCCTCTCCCGAGCGGTCCTACCCAACGCTGCCGTATTGGGGGCTCCCTCAGGTTCAGGGGAATGAGGCCCATCCATATTGCTGTTTTCGGCATATTGAAGGCACACGAGTAGCTTGCCAGGCTCTGTCGTGTGGGCTAGGATAGACCTCCAGGTAGTTAGCCACGCTATCCTGGAGCGGAACAAGGGGCTTATTTTTTGGAGGCGGCCCCGAATCGCCTCCCATGTACTTCCCAGTCACTTGAATATGCCATGCTTTTTGGCTGTGCCGACATGCAGGATACCAACGCACACACAGAGCGCACCACACACGCAAGCATGCATGGATACACCTGTATGGAGAAGCTGGTATGAATCGACACAGCACTACAGAAACAGGGAGTCCATCCCCTGAATCCACCTGCGTCTCAGGGCAAGTACATGGTGGCTTTTGGTCCGCGATTTACCCCCTATCCGCCACCTGGGGTCGCGCCACGTAGCCTCGCCACCAACCGGCTCGAGATCTTTCAGTGAGAGAGGACCCTCGGTGAAAGAGATACGTGGCTGTGGGAATGGTACTCGGAATAAAGAAGGCGATTTGCAGAATGAAAAAAAGTTTTAAATGTCGGCCACGCACGCCGACTCTTTATGCTGATACCCGTACAATGCACTGAGCCCTGCGCAAATCGATCTATCCCAAAGTCTGACAATATCGCCTTACGCTAATGGCGAGGTTAAAACGGGGTTTAGACATGCTTCCGGGTTTTACGTAGCGCACTTCGTTTTGCATTCCATTAGGAAACTGTATGGCTGGTGTGATGGCGGAAAAAAATTTTGTCGTGTTGTTGAGTGACGTTCAATATTGTACCACTCTGAACTCTGTAACTGATCTAGATTTGGAAAAAACATTGTGAAATAAAAAATATTGATGGCAGGAGACCTATATCGGGGCGTGCTCGCTTTTAGAAGCCGAGATAGTTAGAGTAGGGAAAGCCAAAATCGATCGCTGACGAATCCTAATGTATGCTATACGAAGTTATTACGGATGTTCAAATCTGATGTGATGTTACACCTTCTTCCACATTAGACACAATTTTTCTGCATTTTTAACCACTCTACGAGTGGTTCAGCGTCAATCGTGCTTTGAGAGTCCCTGGAGTCAAGAGTTTATTCGCTTAGCGTCGCTCCGGCAGCAGTGGAGCCCTCTTATGCTGACACCCGTACAATGCCACTGAGCAATCATGCAAATCAATCTATTCGCAAACTCTGACATCGGCCTTACGCTAATGGCGAGGTTAAAACGGGGCTTAGACATGCTTCCGTGCTTCCTGATCCTTCAGTAGAAGAGACTTCCGTTGACGACAACTTTGTAGTTCGCTTTTCCGCTTTAATTCTAGGGTGCAAAGAATGAATGAAGGGCAGGCAATACATTCGAATAGTGCGAAGCAACAAGCCTGGGTGAGAAAAGTGGCTATTTCTAGGAGAAGGGTCTCGGCATACAACAACCATTGGGTAAGGCATTGTTAGTATTGATGAAAACAATGTTTAATTGTCCTGGCGAACATAATGCTATCTGCTTCATTGTTGAGAAACATTATGAGTATTCAAGGATGTTAAAACTATTAAGCAAGCACAAAAGACAGAGTCCGTGCGCGACACACCTGGCGTACGTCGTTCCATGATACTCTAAAGTTTAATCCCTCACCCTTGATCTTTAATTTATCGAGAATTTGACATATTCATTTTAGTAAATTTAAGCCTTGCAGTGACTTCTACACTTATTAGAAAGCAGAGAATTGTGTATCACAAAACGCCTTTCTCTTCCAAACAAAGTTCTTGAAAGAAGCTATGTTCGCTGAAGGAATGACAATGCAAGTAAGAAAGATCTCTCGGCGGATCTTGGACAGACGTCTTCAACGGGGGTATTTTTGACATACATATCAAAGCGTGACCGCTTAACCGAGCAATTTTTGTTTACGATGTCGTAAAACATTTGCGTAATACTGCATTAAGAGGACGTTATGACTTCTCAAAGCAAAGCACGCGCTTCCCAAAAATTTCCCACGTTTATTAACTGAACATGTACTTCCTCACCGTTTGTGAACAAATCAGCACTTTTTGGGAAGTACGCGTCCAAAAACTTCCAAATCTTCTTTCAGATTGAAAAGTTGCTCGTTCTGAACAACACTTTGTTTGCTTAAAAACGTGATCAGTTCTTAGCCTGTTCTCCTAGTAGATGATCAAGGCCAACACCTGCGCTGAAAGAGCCATCACATCTCTTCACAGGCCGTGAAAAGAAGGGTTGTGTTGGGAGGGGGAGGGGTAGGGGCGGCTTTCTCAAAGTTTGCCTCGACGCTTGGCCGTTGGTGTTGGCCTCGTAGGTGGCAAATATCACAACGAAAGATGCCAGCGCAGCGAGGGAAAGGGAGGTCTCGAAGGCTGCTGGGAGGCGAGTCTGGTTTTATCATATTTAACTCATACAGCTTTTAGTGGGAGGATGTTGTGATGGTAAGGCCATCGCTTCTGTGGAACGCCTCGATCCAAGAGAATCAAATCCTGCTTGGCAGAGCGTTGCTCCCATGAGTACGAAAAGGCAAGGTCATCACATTTTAAGGCTACTTAATGCTCATGAACGTTTTCTCTAGGGGGGAGTTGGTGTGGCTGTCTTCGACAAGCTTTCTTTACGCTGTTGGTGGTGGCTACGATAGCTACGATGGGAGGACGTTTTTGAAAAGCGTTGAGAGGTACGACCTGCTCATTTGCAAATGAAAAGGACTATAATAAAGTCTGATTTGCTGATTATTAACATTAACATGGACACACAGTGAACCTTGGATGTTTGATTTATTGGAATGCTTTAGATTCGATCCCGCTACTGAAGCATGGTCGAGTGACGTAGCTCCCATGTCCCATGGCCGCTGGTTTCATGGTGTGGCCACGCTTGATGGCTTCATTTATGCGGTGGGCGGAAGAAGGATGGTGTTGATCTGGACGCTGTTGAACGGTAGACATTGATCCTACGACTGTTGCTTTCCCCATTGGAATGTTCACTGTTGCAGATATGATCCTCGCCGAAATCAGTGGACCAGTGTAGCATCTATGGGTGAAAAACGAACGGACATTCTGTCTCTGTGCTCAACGGCTGTTTATACGCCGTTGGAGGTTCGTGCGAATCATCTGTGGAGAGGTTAGTTGACGTGAGGCAGGACCAACCATCTGTGTGGGAAGTTCAATGTGGGTATGATCGTATTATAGTCAGTGGAAGGGACGGGGAGTCGTAAGTGGAGGGACCAGCAACAGTATTCAAAAGTTTCGCGGCATACCTAGAGGAATGACAATCAAATGCCGCTGCAAACCATGACTATGAGCGAGTGCATGTTGCGTCCGAGGGCCGAAGCTTCTGTAAAGCGCTCATATTTCAGTAAGCACAAGCAAACCCCGGTGGGCGGGGCGTTCTCTAAAAAAGCAGTGCTTTATGAAAAATTTCATAACTCGGTTGGGAGAAAGCCTACAGAGCAGAAAACAAATTGGTGTAAGGGAGCAATGTCTAAGGTGTTTCCCAGCATACATGACGTGGGCGGAGGTCCGCCCACAATGGGCGGAGCGCGCTCTGAAGTGTACAGCATTTTCTACAAGTCCTCATAATTCGGGCCGGAGAAGTCTTAGTGAGCCGGAAAAAGGTGGATAGAGGTGGGTGGAGGAGTGGAGGCCAACTGTCAATGGTGGGCGGGGCATGACCAAAGTGGGCGGAGTTTGCGACGAAAATTCATAACTCGGTTCCAAGAAGTCCTGGAGACCGGGAAAAAAGTGAACAGAGGTTGGTCGAAGGAAAGGAGGTCAACTGCTATTGGTGAATAGGGCGTGCACCAACATAGGCGGAGTTTGCCCTAATCTTATAGTTTGGTTCGAAGAAGTAAAGGAAACCGGAAAAAAGTGGGTCGCGTCCAACAACGCACGGGAGGACAGCTGCTATTATTGATAGACACCAAAGTGGGCGGAGTTTGCGACGGAAGTTTATAGCTCGTTCAAGAAGTACTGGAGCCGGGAACAAAGGTGATAGGGTGGTGAGCCCAACTGTGCTGGCGGGCGGGGCATGACCAAAGTGGGCGGAGTTCTTCTTCCTCTCTCTAGAGTTGGTCCCACGCAGTCGCAGGAACCGCTTGCCAGTCGTCGCCACTTTACCCTCTCCAGGTTCGTCCTCTGCTGTGGCCATGACTTCACTTAGATCCTTCTTGATCACGTCTCTCCACCTTCTTTGGGGCTCCTCGCGGTCGCTTGCCTTGCACTTCGAAGTCCATCGCTGTTCTTATCGGATGATCCTGTGGCCTCCTTAGCACGTGCCCATACCATCGCAGACGCTGCTCTCGCACCTTCAGCTGGACAGGGGCAGTCTGCATGACCGCTCTGATCCTCGTTTCTAACCTGTCCAGCCGCGTCCAGCCGCAGGCCCACCTCAGCATCCTCATCTCAGCGGAGTGAAGCTGCCTTTCGTGGTTCTTGTTCAGGGGCCAGCACTCGCTGCCGTATAGCATCGCAGGCCTACCACTGTTCGGTACACCTTCCCTTTGAGCGTTCTGGAGCACCTTCGATCGCAGAGGATTCCAGTGGACTCCCTCCATTTCATCCATGCAGCGTTGACCCGAGCCTTCACTGCCTGATCCACACTACCGTCGGCTGCCAGATCGCTCCCAAGGTAGCGGAAGTCCTCCACTCTTTCGATGGTCTCACCATGGCCGTCCACGATCGGCTCTGCACCCTCTTCGGAGCTCAGGAACTTGGTCTTCTTGACATTCAGCCGGAGCCCACCTTCTGCCAGGACTTCTGCCATTCTGCACCTTGGCTTGAAGTTCCTCTCTGCTATCCGCTATCAGAGCTATGTCGTCAGCGTAGAGGATGGTCTTCAGTGGTCCTTCCATGAGGCCCTTCACCATGGTATCGAGCGTTAGGAGGAACAGGAAGGGGCTCAGAGCTGACCCTTGATGCACCCCAACCGTGATGTTTATCTCCTTTGTTAGGCCGTGAGGGGTGCGTATGGCTGCTTTGGCTCCTTCGTACATGTCCTTCACCAGCGAGATCAGGTGTTCTGGCACGTTTCGTTCCCTGAGCGACCTCCACAGCACTGCTCGCGGTAGCCGGTCGAACGCCTTCTCCAGGTCGAGGAAGGCTAGGTAGCAGGGTCGGCGCTTTTCTCGATACTTCTCCATCACTTGCCTTGCGATGAAGATGGCATCCGTTGTAGATCTTTCGGGCATGAACCCGAACTGTTCCTGGGAGATCGGCCTTCACTGCTGATCCCACTTCCGTCGGTGCTGATCACTCACGGTGCAGTAAGTCCTTCCATTTTTTTCGATGGTTTGGTCGACTGGGACCAGCTCCCGCAATTTCGAGTCTACCGTCAGCCTCGTCCAACTCATGACCGCAGTCAACTTGATCCCGCGGTAGTTAGCAGTCCATTGCGTCGCCCTTCTGTTTGAAGATGGGGACGATGGTACTTGTCCTCCATGCATCCGGCATCTTTCCTTCCACTGTTACCTTGTTCAGGAAGCTGGTGAGCCACCTTATGCCGTACTCTCCGAGCGCCTTCCATGCCTCGATTGGCACCCCATCTGGGCCAACCGCCTTTCCAACCTTCATCCTCCCAAGTGCACACCTAACCTCATCCTTAGTCCAGAGTGCGATGGGACCAGCTGTGGCCTCTGCCCGTGAGTCGTTCTTGTGGGGAGAACTCCTCGTTCAGAAGACCTCTGAAGTACTCTTCCCACCTCCTCCGAACTTGGGCTGGCTTTCCTCAGTATGGCGCCGTTGTTGCTCTTCACGCTCTTCACCACCCTGATATCTTGAGTAGCCCGATGCCGGGCTTTGGCCAGTCTGAAGACGAACTTCTCTGCGTTTCTGCTTTCCAACTTCTCGTACAAGGCGTCCATCTCCGTGTTCTTTGCCTTGGCTACGGCGGCCTTAGCGAGCCTCTTGCAACTCTTGTAGGCAGCGAGGTCCTCGGGGCTCCGGGCTTCTTTTATGTTTCAGTCACCCTTCTCGGCCGCTGGTGGAGCTTTCCACTACCGATTCGGTAACCATCCTCTCGGTTCTTACCCTTGTCTTCTTGGGGAGGTCTATCGCAATGTCTGCCAGGAGGGGCCTGTGCTGGGGAGCCAGATCTTCGCCGGGTAGAACTTTTATCCTTCACAGTTTTGAGGGTTGATCTTTTACCAGCACATGGTCAATTTCCGTCTGTCTCATCCTGCCAGCGTGGCGTAGCCAGGGTGCCGACCTCGCTGCTTCCCTCAGCGGCTTCCTTGTCCCTACCCTCTATCTGCGCGATTGCACCCTCTCTAGGACTTTTCTATCACTGCGCCGACGTGACCATTCAGATCACCTGCTATGGTCAGGTAATCACCTTCCGGAACCGATCTTATGGCTTCGTCCAGGCTCAGATAGAACTCGTCCTTATCACTTTCGGGGCACCCGGCTTGCGGTGCGTACACGGAGAGTATGGTCCAGTACCCCTCCTTCGTGTCTATCCTCACAGCCATGATCCGATCGCTGATCCTGTTCACAGCGGAGACATAGTCCTTGAGCGACTCCGCTACCGCTATGGCCACGCCGTTCCGCTTGGTGTCTTCTCCATTGTAGTAGAGCTTGACACCTTCCCCGATTTCCCTGGCCTTAGCGCCTTTCCATCGCGTCTCCTGAAGGCACAGGACTTGGATATTCCTGCGCGTCATCAGATCAGCAACCTCTCGGGACTTCCCAGTTAGCGATCCTACGTTCAGAGTCCCAATTCGAACTAGCTTCTTTGGCCGAGGCCGTTCACTCCTCGGTAGCCCTCGCATACTGACCACAGAACTCGGGCGGGGGTTCTGCGCGCCACTTCCGGGTGACGTCCTAGCTTTATCACTGATTCCTTTTTCGACTTTAGACATATTTGTTGTGACGGGGGGTCTTCATCAGCCGGCCTGTCAACCTGGGCCTGACGCTGGTACTAGAACCATTTTTGCAATTTTTGCAAGGCATGGTTTAGAGCCTCGGCAGGGATCGAACTCGCGGTTTCAGAGGTGCAGACATGAGCCTAACCTCTTAAGCACTCGACTATTCCTGCTTCAAAGTAAGCGGAGTTTCCGACGAAAATTCATAACTCAGTTCCAAGAAGTCCAGAGACCGGTGAAAAGGTGGATAGAGGGTGGGTGAAGGAAGTGAGCCCAACTTTTGTTGGTGGCGGGGCATTTCCAAAGGTGGGCGGAGTTCTCCACAAAACTTTGTGACTCGGCTGCAAGAAGTCCTGAAGACCGGGAGAGAAGTGGGCGAAGGAAAGGAAGTGAATTTCTAATGGTGTGCGGAGGATACACCAAAAAAGCAGGATTCGCCGCCAAAATTATAAATCGGCTCAGAGATAGTTCAGAGATCGGGAAAAAGTGGGAAGAGGTTGGCGAGGAAGAAAAAGATAGGTGGGACATGCAAAGAAATAGGCGGAGTTTACCACGAGGTTCATAAATCGGTCCGGAGGCAGTCCGAGGCCGGGAAAAACGGACAATTGGTTGACGATTACGGACAATTGGTGGAGGAAGGAGGGAAGCTCAAAAGCCATCGGTGGATGAAGCATGGGGCAGTCGGATAGAATTCAGCTTGAAAGTCAAGTATTCGAAGTGTATTGGGCCAAATTCGAAAATTCACGCCGCCGCACCTATATCGCCGCAGAACTGTGGTGTGCGCACAGCGCGTGCGGCGTCACCTGTCCTTCAATAAAGGCAAATTCCGATTACTCAGTAATTTGTTTTTCACCTTATAGAAAAGGTAGCATTAGAAGTAAGGGAGAAGGCTGGTTGCTCCTGAAAGCAGAAAAGTTGTGCACTTCAAAAATTCATGAATGCTGTGCAATGTTTTTCCTAAGGGAGTGATGCTTTCGAAAATAGAAAGCCCTCGTCGCATTCTTTTCCCTTCCTTCCATGGAAAGGGTCAACGTGCTTCAAACAAAGCGCGCGACGTGGGCGTACGGATAGCGTAGGAAAACCCATTTTATCGATTTTAAATGCATAAATGCACTGGAATGCATAAATAGCTGAGATAGGGAAAGAGGGGTCAGGGTTGTGTCGAGAAAATGATAGAAGTGGGCTTGTGAAAATTTTTTACCACATTGACGACTTCACGCGTTTTGTGCTTTTGCACCTCGTGGGACAAGAGCGATTTTGCGAGCGTGCACACCAAATCCATGGATTTTAAGTTGTAAATCCGCAATACTTAGATGCGATGAAATGTTTTCAATGATGTTCGATCTGTCTAGCTTATCAGGAGTTACAGTAATGGAAGTTTGACCGAAATGACGTGTTAAGGCCATGAAAAGGGAATTTTTACTTAATTTCCCTTTAGTGGTTCCAAAATTAATTGGACGTGGTTGTTTCAGTAAAAACACATATCTTCCCATACGAATAGGTTTGTATTCACTTCTGTTATTCCTTTTTATCAACATGTCTACGTTATTGAAAAGAAAACGAGGAATGAATTGAACAGACATATCCGGTAAGGTCTGGAAAACGTCTGCCAAACTAAAGAATATTTGGCCTTTCTGTGAGCCATGTGGTTTTAAGTATTATAAAGTATGACCTAGAATGAGTACAACGACCTTATCAGCCTCGCAAGCGCAAGAAAAGGGATGACTTGGGTGGGACGCGTTACCGCGTCACAATGTCCCACAAGGTGCGCAAAGTGGGACGCGTTACCGCGTCACGCTGTCGTCAACGTGTTAAATCCAGTGCAAGACCGTAACTCTTTCTAGTATGCAATAAGTGCATTGCTACCGAGGTTAAAATGAAATCCCAATAGTTGGAATCCGTGCTTGAAAAATGCATAACATGCATCAGCTTGAGTCCTCTGCATTCAGTAAGCACTTTACTGTCCAATGCATCAAATTCAACAAAACGCATTCAAAATGTAAATATCCATATTTTGAATTCGATCCGCACGCAGTGGGAAAGTGGGAGCACATTCGTAGCCAATTTGACATCAATCGAAGCGAGCTTTGGGAATCTCGTGTTAAATGGGCACTTTATATGCAGCAGGGGGACGAACCGTTTCTCTAACTTTGATTTGAGTTCAGTTGAAAAATACGACCCCCTTACCAACAAGTGGACCGCAGTGCTGACATGAAACGAGAAACGAACTGGTGTGAGTCGGCTCACTTTATTCTACGTGCATTCTAATATGTTTAAGCAAAACTAAAAATGGGTTATTGTTCACAGGTAGCGTTGGCCGTTGCCAACGGAAGGTTATACGCTGTTGGTGGGTATCGCGGCTCTACCCATCTGGACACCGTTGAAGTTTTTGATCCAGAGGCAAATCAGTGGATAATTCATAGCCGCATGAAGACTGTTAGTTGCCTTGCGATGGAATTACCTGCATTTTCATTCGAACTGGTGACTTTTCTGAGTGTCCATTAACAATCGAGACATTTCTAGACGAAGTCAGCTGGTGTGGGTGTTCTTCGGATGTCGCAGCAATCTCATCAATAGTGAGTGGGATCCGATGCAGGAGCAGATCACTCTTTCTCTGCACCTTTCGTCGCCTGTTATCCTTGGTAAACTTATTTGGGTGGGACAGCTTCATCTCACGGTTATGAATTTAGGTGACGCTCAGTTTTAAGGACCAGGACGGAGGATGAAAAGGCTTCGCCGTGCCGAAGCAGTTTTCATTCGACCCAGATTTACCCCTCCCCCCTCCTAGAGATAGTGTTTGCGGTGGATGTTGTCATTACCCGTAAATCAAGGTCTCCCCACTTATCTGCCTTTCTGTCCGAAAACGCCCACTGTGTAGTTTAGGTTGCGAAGACTCCTACAGGCATTTTCTCTGAATGCAGTACCATTTAAGCTCGTAACTGCTGTACGTGTGCATTATTTCGCCAATGGAGCCGATTATTTGAAATTATTCCATTGTAATTTGATAAAGTATTTCTTGTGGTATTTTGCTATACGATGTTTCGAACTTTCTGGAAGTATAATAAATCTCAAAATAAATGAAAAACGAGGTTCCCGTTCGAAGTAGTTCGACTCTCCTCTTTGGGGGCCTGTTTTTTGCCTAACACGCAACATGGCGATATTTCGTCCAACCAATCAGCCAAAGGCCTTCACAATTCATGGGGGGACACATCGCCGATAACCACAGCTTTGACGCGGTAAGTCGCCCCTAACTTTATATCAAGCAGGGTCAAGCGAGGCGTCGAGGAAAATTTGGAAATACGACCCCCCCCCCTCCCTCCGCCGAAGGCCGAAGTCTATGAAACGACCCTCTTCAAAAGCCGAACTATGAAAAGACTGTTTTATTCTCCACCCAGGGTGAATTTGTGTCGAGGAAATAACCGCCTCTTTACGACCCCCCTCCAAAACATGGACTCTGATACGACCCCTTTTTGTCCTCTGCACATCCGGTTTCAAAAAATGCTAGTTTCAGATGTGCGAGAGGGACGCAGCGCCGCTGCCACGCAAATGCGGCTTGATCCAAATGCTAGATTCAATTCTTTCTTTCCTTTAAAGACATTTAGCTTTGCCACACTTGGTCGGCCACATTGGCCGGAAAGTAGAACATTGAAGGAGGTACTGCCCCTACACAGTTGAACAGTCTCGCGCTCCAGTATAGCGGCGCTAACTACCCGCGATCGCGTCGCGCGCTGTGCCTAGAGCGCGCTAGTTGGAAAAATCGTCAAATGTACCCCCTATTTAAAGGACTATAACTTTCTTCATTGATAACCATTTCAGAAAGTGAAGGCAGCTTTTGAAATGCACAACTTCTAGTTTTCTCTAAATTGTGCTGAGCGTTTTTCTAAGCACGCCTATTCTCGAGAGTGGGAGACGTCGAGGAATTGTCGAGGAAATTGAAATTTACATGCGAGTTCCCACTCTTTGGAAGACAGTAGCTGTCTTCATTGGCAATGCTTTGAAAATCGGAGGAAAGCGTTGTAAAGTAGAAGATTTACGCTTTCTGATAGGTGCTAGTTGTTTCGAACGCTTTCTAGTTCGCGAGAAATCTGCGTCGAGGAAATGTCAAGGAAATTTTCGAAGCCACTTGAAAACTCTATTACTCCCTCGCCGTAGTAGGGAACTTCTTTGAACACCTTCAAAATGCTTCTGTACACGTCAGTTCGATGGAGTAAATTGAAAATGATGCACTTGGCGCAGATCCATTCCGTTCTTGTATGCGCCATGCAGTGACCCCACTCGGAGTCATTGGGAAGGTGTTTTGTCCTAGTGACGACTTGCTTAAGCACACCAAAAGATATTTCCAGTATTAACTAATTAGGATAACTCTTGTGGTCATAGTGATGTCTGATCATTCCTTTATTCAAATCGCTTCCTTTCCAACCCGTTCTGATGAATGACACGCTTGCGGTTGCAGGATCTGATGATGCCAAGAAGGCTGCGAATCTGCCTGTTTTGAACTTTCTACCAAGATGCTGTTCCTCCACTAAGTTCTCGAAGCATGTACATCATTCTAGAGTAGATACTCGCTGCCCTTTCCCTACGATTCTTTTGCAGGACGCGTTGCCTTCCTATGCCATACTGATCACTACGAACCAAACCAACAACCACTTTCCATTAAATTTTAATTCCAGACAGTTGTAAGATATTATTTGCATTAGGCTAACTACAACACTTGTGAAACTAATGATGACAGCAAATAAGTGGCAGCAGCACCGTTGTGTCCGTTGATGAACCTTTTGATTACGACCCCCTCCCAACTCTCATCGGAGCAAATACGACCCCCTGTCGAGGATTTCCTCGACCGTTATTCACCCTGTTCTCCACCAAAACTGCTCATAAAAAAGCCCTGCTACCCCACCGTCCACAAAAAAATTCGTTTAAGAAGTACAAAAGTGAAAAAGTCAAAGAATGATCATTATTGATGAGTCCTACCAAACGAGCAAACGAGAAACAGAAAAAACGACAAACTAGCCACTAAAAATGGCATACTATGACAACATCTCTTCTTTATTTATTTCCTCCACAAGACTTACCAAATTCTAGTACTACAAAGAGTAGAGTTCTCAGTTTATACCTCACCTTTCGGTTGGAAGAAGCCTTGCAACCGCCTTCGCCAGCTGTGTGTTGACTGGACTTTGGCGTTGACCGTGGAGCAGCTTATTTACTATTGAAATTTGAACAAATATTCAAATGATTATAACTTTCTTCAAATATGACGAATTTTCAATCTGAAAGCAGATTTGGGAGTTTTGTGAAGAGCTTTTTCTAATCAGTATTGAAATTACAAAAATTTATAAGAAATAAAATTTAGATCAATTAACGAGGAAAATTCATGACGAGCACGAGTTTTTACACTTTCCGAAGCAATAACTTGCTTCATTTTCGTCAAATTCAAAAAGTTGATACGTCATACAAAACTAGAAGATTTTCTCTATCAAACGGTTGCTAAACAGCTTAATACGTCCACTATTTCAAAAAATGGCCACGTTGAGGATTTTTGCCCGAGTACCGCCGAAAGGTACTTTTGGCGTCCCGTTGTGTTGTGTGCATTAACACTTGTCCAATACTATAGCACTTTACAGACGGCGATTAACCATTTAATCGTAGAAGCAGATTCGAAATCGTCCTCGTGCTTTTCTCTCTGCAAAAAGTGTAAAACTGTTTAGCGGGTCTCAACTTTAACGGTTAATGCTTCACGAATTTGACGCTGAAGGCTGCGTTTCTTGTTGAATAGTGTACTCCTCTCTGTAATTTAACATGAACTCTTTCAGAACCCTCTTGATTCTTCCTGAATTAAGATTCGTTATCAAGAGAGCCGTAGCTGAAGCGCGCGCAACCAACTGGGCCCACTCTGGGATGCGCCGTGTGCTTCACATCCCGTTGGATTTGAGGACTCACTTGAAAGATAAAATATCCCTTGGAAAACGTGCGAATTTCGGATTCTTATTGTGTGGTGTAAACGCCAATTAATAAGAATTCCATACGCCACCGGTCTAAATCACGAAGATTTTGTGTGGGCAGAATCAATTGTTGTTGGAAATACTCTGGCCTGGCATCGACTCGATCCTTGATGTTTGTCCTCCGACGGTGATCCTACTGCGTCAATCTGGCCCGATCTCTTCCTCCCAGCGGACCAATACGACCCCCCCCCCTGTGACCTGTCGAGGATTCCTCAACGCACGCTTGACCCTGGCTCGTAGAATGCCGACGTATATGTCTGTTATTGGCTAACTCGCGCGTGCAGCCAATCACAGACAAGTGGGCGTGCCAGCAGCATGTGCTATCGACACTACTG
>MU870858.1:33833-44564 GCA_036418205.1 Ostertagia ostertagi | reverse complement strand
ATTCATGATTAGGACCGTCAGTAACCCTTACAAAAAGACTTTGACTTAAAAAATTGGTGTAAGAGGTGTGACACCAAGCAGCCCCACTGTGGTGTCACACCTTTTTCACCAGTTTTTCAATCAAAGTCTATTTGTAAGGGTTACTGACGGTCCTAATCATGAATATGGTACTAATTATTCATGCTAACTCCATTTTGCGCGAATTTTGGAACGTCAACTCGAAATGCAAAAATTTGTCACCACGAGGAATCGAACTAGGGACCCCCTTTTCTGGTATTCAGAGGGCCGTTCAGGAAAAATTGAACCATGGTTCTGTGGTTCCCGCATGTGCCCCTATATCATGCAAAAGACCGTTTTCAAAAAGCTTGGCACGCCCTGAAAGACCTTCCTGGTTAGATATGATGTAGAGGGTAAGACGGAAGTATGCATGTGAGGAGGGGGGGGGGCAGAGAGTGATACTGATAAGACGTGATATGAACGAGCAGCTTGAGGACGGGGAGTCAGTAAGTTGTTATCTAGATGCGCGATGAGGAAGCATTTCATTTCATTCGCGATGTCGTCAATATCGAAATCTTTTCGACCGCTAACCTCTCCAATCTTCACAAGATGGTCGGTGTTCATGGAAACATGATATGCTGTTGGTGTTTCTATTGCAATATCATCGCCACCAAAAGTTAAAGGAATCCTGCGCGGAAATTTCTTGCTCCAATTCCCAACATGTATACTCGATATCCGAAAGTTGGGGTAGGTGTGTCACCGGAAGTGACGTGCACTTGATAGAAGCTGCGTGGATAAGCTGCTTCCAGCATACATCGCTGGATATCAGCAAAGCATGCTGGCAACAGCTTATCCACGCAACTTCTATCAAGTGCACGTCACTTCCGGTGACACACCTACCCCAACTTTCGGATATCGACTGTATGTGTCAGTTGTGGTCACTGGAGCCAACATACGAAGTTAGGCGCACGAACATTTAGTTTCCGAAGAGAAATAAACTTACCAAAATCACATTCCATGGACCATCGAAGGACCATCGGGCGGAACAACATAACTCATGGAACAATGTACGTGGGGAGGCGGCTATGTGTAAGGCGACGCGTTGTAGGACGAATTCAGATACGACGTGTAAACTGCCGCGAGTGCAATTGCGTCCCAAAGCACAATTGCGCGTGATTTTGTTTCGCACACATTTCGCACACACACAGAGCTGTGGAACAAAAAAAAACTTAAAATTAGGCCCAAGCCCACATCACAGCGCCGCGCCACCGCGGGAAGAATTTCCGGTGACGACACTCCGAGAAACGAGGTACCTCTCGCAAACGCTCGTGACGTCAGCTTGGCGGGAATTTGAACGACTAATAGGTGTCTCGGTTTTTTTGAATTTTTCTACAAAACAAACTCTTATTTCTCGTTCTTTTCTTTCTCATGGTGACCTATGGGACTCAAGTCAGTGTTTCATGGGAGAAATAGGATATGATTTTTCCGCGCAGGATTCCTTTAACTTCAGGTGCAAATCTTCCCTAGCCCACCAACCATGATTGTGTGAATTTACGGTACACCGTAGAGGCCCGTATACCGGGTGCCGTAGCTAACGACTAACAGAAGCACGTGGATAGTAGTGTTAGCTTGCCAAGCTTATTCGGTCCGCTAGAGATGTCAGTTTCCGAATGATAGATTTTATATCGAATGACGAGCTAGGGGAAATGACTGCTTTATCACCTGCACTATAGAAACCTTTTAATCACATCAGTTAAAAGCAATGAAAGCATGTATGCTGCCTAACACAAGAGCTCGTTGTGCTCAGTCTCACAGAAGCCTACTTATGAGAGCGCGGTAGCGAGCGTCTCAAACAGGTTCTCTATAAAGCGAGCGGTCTCAAACAGGTTCTCTATACGTTTGAAAACCATTTCCGTATGGAAAGCTTACCTTGCTTTTTGCTAAGCAATTTCAAACAACTAGAAAAGCCTGGATACTTCTTGTCCCCTGTTTCTCTGCCACGCAAACAATTTGAATTATTAATACGGCAAAAATCTGTAAGCAGTGGTAAACGTGTACGCTGAAAACTAATTCCACAATCATTTACGCCATCTTTTTCAGGAAGATCCGTATTATTGGGGCCTGCGGATGCTACCCGCTTTTTACTTTGTGTGCATTGGATTCAATGTCTTTATAGTAACATGGAAAGGATCAAAAGGTTGGTAGAATGCAAATCTTGCGCTGTTCAGGTACAATCGATAACAGCTTCTGAGGTAGGCTGGTCCATACAGGTTACGCCATTCGATGTGGCTGTAATGCTAATGTGCGCGATGCGATATAATGGTCACAGAATCCTCACCCCCTCCCCCACAACTCCACCCACTCCACGCTGAAGACTGCATCTTTCTACTTAAAGGCACAACCCAGGCAGAGGTCGTGTGAACGCTTCTCTTCGGTCTGTAGTATAGACCCTAGAGGACAATCACAAATGTGGCGTTCCCGTGCACGGAAACCAACCGACAAGAGCGCTTGGGCCTTGCAAAGTAAGCTGCTGAAGCTGCAGATTTTTTCTCTTATCAGGCTGTTGTCTGGCGCTCTCTCATCTGTAGCGCTCTCTCGCCTCATACTCTCCTCTCCGCGCTTAGTCTCTCATTCCCTTAGCACAGCCGATTAGGAAGGTGAGTGAGCCCTTAACCTAAGCGTTTTCGACGGATTCTTTTCCTTTTTTCTTTACTGCCGGCCCACTTCGCACCAATACATTCGCATTCGTGTGCAAGAGCCACACCAATGTGATCCTGGGGCATGCCTTTAATCCTAATTTTTCCCTGCACCGGGATGAGAATATCACACGCAGGGGAAGAGAAAAGAAATCTCCTTTTCTGCGCATGCTACGACGTGGGCAGCCGCCGAGATGTCTCATTCCCTGCAACCTTGAGTTTAAGGGCGTTTGGTTTCGCCCCAGCGAGCCTTAGTATCCTTTTTTACCACTGCAGGAAGAGAAGTGGCGCCGCAGTGGTTCATATTTACATTATGGAGTGTCATATCGCTACTGTAACAATCACTTTCAAAATACCTGTTTATCATGACTCTTCTTTAGTTTAACTTGGATATTCCCTATCGCTCCCTTCCTCTGACTTACAAAACACTGGTGTAGCAAGACCTGCAAGGTCAGCTCCCTAGAATCTCCTGAATCTGATCTGCTTTAGTGCTCCACCTCGACACCATTCCTTTTGAGATGGCGCTTCTGTTGGCCATTACTTTCGGTGCTGTATCTGCAGTGGCCGCTCAATTTCTTCTTGTACCTGAATTACAGAGAAAATCGGAAGGAACCAGTACTTTTCTCACTTGTTTACTACTATACCGAAAAATTCCTGGAATACCAACTTTTGTTTCAGAATCGTCCTCGTCTGAAAGAACCGCAGGAGGTGCAGATTCGCAATCGTCGCATTTCAGAGCTTCAACAGATGCCGAGAAGAGTGACCTTGACGACGATGCGACAACTTCTGTGACATCTAGCTCTGAATCTGGTAAAGATTAGAAGAGCAGCTAGGAAGTAGTTGGTGTTGGCGTAAGAGGCAGCAGAGAGCAATTTCGACATTTACCTTTTCTAAGGGGAGTTTCCACTAACAAAAGAAATTATGTAGAGAAATGTAATATCTCTTAAACGTTCCTGAAATAAGGCGGGTAACACCAGAATACATGCCAAAAAGCAAAATTCAGCTCGTTTCTTATAGCTAGAAGCTTTACTGCTACGCCCTCTACGAACAATTCTCAAACACACATGTTACAGGTTTTGACATGTTTTCTTTTGTGAAAATCAGCACAAACAATTGCAGTCACATGACTTCTTACGCCAATAGGCTCACAAAGTATACATATACTCGATATCGGAGAGATGGGGTAGGCGTGTCGCCGGAAGTGACGTGCACTTAGATAGAAGCCGTGTGGATAATCTGCTCACAACATATGTAACCTCCCCTTCAAAAAGCGAGAAAGTGTCGGGTGCAGACCAAACACCACAACTGACGACGGCCTCCAAGTAAATCGTTGTTCATAGTGATAGCTGATTTCTGGTAAATGATAGTTGTAATTAGTGACAATCGATAGAATACAACTGCAACAGGCTAATCATTTCATTGGCAGAAAACATTAACATTTTGTGAAGGCCGTCGTCACTTGTGGTGCATGGTCTGCACCCGACACTTTCTCGCTTTTTGAAGGGGAGGTACATCGCTGGATATCAGCAAAGCATGCTGGCAACAGCTTATCCACGCAACTTCTATCAAGTGCACGTCACTTCCGGTGACACGCCTACCCCAACTTTCGGATATCGACTGTATGTGAAGAATGAATACTCATTTTTATAGGGATGTGGGCATTTTTCAAGTGGATTCGCCCAGATCCCTCTCAGGGCGACGACAGCGACACTGATCGAATTTTTGGTTCGATTCAAGTGTTCACAGCATGTTTCGCTGGATTCGCCCATGGAGCACAAGACGTGAGGTGAACGAACATGAATGTTCCATTGGTATTAATGAATAACGATGGAAGTAATTTTTTCTATTCGTAAAACTTCGACATTTTCTTCTTTTTTTGCGACCGTGTACATATTATACTATGTTACCATGCGAAGCCGCAGCAATTAAATGGTGTATTTTCAGCAACTCTGTAGCACCAATTGCTGCACTGCTCTCTATTTATTCAAAAGGGAATGCACTTCAAGAAGAAGAGGTGAGTATCGAGGGAGAAGCGAGGAAGCATATGTATACAGGCAATATTGCACTATCACAACCCCAGTGATGGTGAGCTGGATCAATTTTTCGCTGAAACTTCTCCTATAGAGGTTATCGAGGCTCTGATCACAAATTGATACCATTTTTAGAGCTTACACCAAGGCTTTCACCAAATACGCTGTAAGCTTGTGCATAGGAGTTATTTAGAGTCCTGATTACGAATACATTCGTTTACGGGGTTCGCGCTGTTTAACGCTTATTTTCTGCATTCCTGGGCTCTCACTTATAGCGCCTAAGACTAATCTTACGATTAGCGAGGTGGTACTCCGGAGCGGGTAATCACGCACGGTGTGGCAGAAGTTAAAGTGTATGGGATCACAGGGTGAGTGACCTACTCACTTCGAAGTCCTCCCTTCTCCGAAGGCTTAGTCCTGTACGCGAATTAGTTAGTGAGAAGACGCAGACGTGCAGGTAGGCCCGGCGCCGAATACCGCCAATATAAAATAAGTGTCACATTCGTAATCACGGTCCCGAATAATTCCTAGTTTACAGTGCATTTGGTGAGAATCAATCCTGGCGCCACCTGGCGCCAAACGGCGCTAACAATGATTGATTTCGTGATTAGGATCCTCTATAACCCCCATAGTAAGTTTCAGCGAAAAAAGTTTTTGACCCACTTCGCCCCCACTGGGGTTGTAATAGTGCAATCCGTAAAAAATGCTTCAATCAGTTGATACTAATCGTAAGTCATGCAGTTCTAACATGTGGAGGGTTCTATTTAAATAAAATCAGCACACAAGATAGAAATTTAATAGTTTTTTTTTCTAGTTATAGTGTTGAGTGAAGTAGACCATGTCGTTATGGCGACACGGTCTCAGCGTCTAAGATTTTTTCAACTATAGTGTTCCGTCAAGTAGATAATGTCGTTGTGACGATCAGGTCCCAGCTTCCAAGACACTTTGTGCACCAAGCTACTTCTTTTGTCAACAAATATGACCAATATGTTCTTGATGACAGCACTGATGGTCGACCAATTGTCGTAGCGCTCGCCAACGACTCGTGCCCTTTATTGGCCAAAACAGCAGAGGTCGCGCGGCTAGTAGAGGTACAAAGGTTCTTCTGGTTGAAATACCCTCATCAGTATGATCTACGTGGGGCGAGGCATTGTCATAGGTGATGATGTCGTTCTTGCAGTTGTGTATTGCTATACGATTGTTCATGTGATCGATAGAAAACAAGCAATATACTCCACAACGACGAGAGTGTTTCCCGCACAGTACCGAATAGGAAGCACACCTCATGAATCTTTGCCATAGTAATCCACATCTCAAAAATCATTCGCCATAGTAGCCATCTACGTGAACCTACGTGACTTCTCACAATCCATTGGGCAGTTGTTCATTGCATTCATCCAAAGTGGACATCTGCGACTGTGGGCTCAGCGTACCCCACTCGAAGCTCTCTGTAGGCAGCATGCAATTCGATACTCTTGAATGACGTTAATTGGTTCATTGCCATAGACACCAAATTCGATTCTGCACTTGTACATTCGTAGGTAAATATGTAGGGGCGTCCAAAACACATGTTTTCTGGAACATCCTCAATTCTTCGACACAACTTGGCTAACGGTTGATGGGCTGCTGATCTCACGGAAAATACGGAGAAAGTCCAACATCTGTGCTCCGCTATTCGACGCCTGATTCTATGTACCCGCTCCTCTTGGGCAGGTAAATATGACGTTTGATCACCCACTAACTCCCACCGTTCTTCTTCCGTCTTTGCGCTCTCACATCGAATCTTCACATAGCACTTCGAGAACGCTTGGTCACGCGTCACGTATCACGTTCAAAGAATCTTCCACGGCAAAAGCTCCGCCCTTCATTACCTCAGAAAACGACACCTTAAAGGAATCAACTTTCACGAAAGTGAATATCAATTTGAATATGTGTGTAGATTAGTATTTAATCGAAAAAAACTCAACGCTTAATTTAATTCTGTTGTGTGTTCCTTTGCTCAAACAATAAATCGGGAGGGTAAGGATCCATAATAGGGTAAACAGATTTTTCGTAGCTTTCTCATATCAAGGCGGAGACCTTTTTTTCCGGAGAACACTTCCGTTATGATAATCATACACAAATGTGAAACTCGTAGCTCGCGTGCGTGCGTTAAATGAGAGCGCACATTGAATCCCCCCCCCCTATTCCGGAACTCTAATATTGAGAGATCAGCTCAATGGACATTCTTGTGCCTGTCCTTTCAATTGAGCTTTTATCAGAAACATACGACTGATCTCACGAGGACAACTTTTGTAGACGCGTCTGTGACTAGCCTCAATTGAAGTGTGAGTGGTGGCTAAACAATTTTCTTTTTCCACATTCTCTTGGATACCCCCCCATATTCTCTTGGATATTTGAATGAGATGTGATCTAATTGAAACAATTAAACAAATTAGAAACTTTCATCCCCTTCCATGAACAATTACAACGAACAACTTTTCTGTCCCAGCTGCTCATGTCGTCCCTCACTCGCGTGCCATCAATGTGCGACCCCAAAAAATTTTTATGAGATCACAGTGCTCCTGAATGAAGGTGTTAAAGAAGTTTTTAGCGCCAAGTGATCCCTGAGCACAATTCAAATTGGTTTTTTCGAGTGTCTCCCAGTCCGATACTATCTGCCGATTACGAGTCTCCAGACTCCCTTTCTCAGTGCACTAAGACAAATCGCAAAAATCAAAAACTGAAGCCCCGCTTATTTTTTTAGCGGTACACATGTTTTCTTCCGCCTGTTTATGAGTGGTTTACTCATCAGAAACATTGGGGACTAATTTGATTGGCTAGTTGAGCACCGCATGAACTGCGGCATCTACTAACTCCTAATCGAGCTTACAAAACTATGTAGAGGGTCGATAAGGGAAGACATCAAAGAGGGAGGAGCAACAGTATTGGCTGAAGCAGAAGCCAAAATCAAGACCTTTTGATCTTTCAAGTTGAATCCGTCTCAACCTTGTCGCTTTACTCAGAGCATGGTCAATGATGAACCTTGACGCAACAACCCCGTACCGAATTTGTGGGGTACCAACCGTCGTTAATGAATTTGAGCATGCCGAGTTGACAGAAAATGAAGAATAAATAAGCAAAAAAGCCAGTGGGCCCTCGACCGAGGACTCCCTCTCTCCCCCTCGAAGTGAAGGAGAGGCGTGTTGTTGAACTTGCCTGCTCCATAGCACCATGGCGTTGAATTAGCCGCTACGTCGTAATCCACGTTGCTTGTCATAGGGTGTGCGCGAGGTATCTCGTCCATTAGCTCACATTGGCCGTCACTAGCTCACTTTGTAAAGCCTAGCGCCATTGTCGCGCACTTTCGAGCCGCGACACGGCGCAACTGTGGTACACGCTGGCCACTCTATCTCACCGACAGAAGCTTGTTCGACACAACCGCTTCAGGGTTTGTTGCTAAGGTGAATCTAACGAGTGTTTGTGGTTTGCAACCTCTCACAAGATGTCTTTCTTCCTCGAGCAAAATCTGATATTGTCTTCAGAGGTTAGGTCGCACTCATTCTCGACTTCCCAAGCTTTCACGAAGGCGAAAGAAGCCATCAACGTGAGTATGACACCCTTGCTACAGCGCAGCCATGCTCACTCGCCTTCGCGTGGCTTGGAGCAGTATTGGTACGTTTTTCTCCAGCTCCCCCTTCCGATTCAACACGCCATTTTGTTGGTGAAAGATCGCACAGCATCCAGCTCCGACGGGATCAGGCCGAAATTTCGAAAAATTTGTCAGTTCTTCGTTCGACTCTTACTCTGCCTGTCGGCATGCAAAGTATCCAACCCGTAAAGTTAGCAGATTTGGTTGCTTCACAGGAACGAAGAGTGGCACGAGGTAGTCTACAAACTTCTCACTCGGCGGAGGATTGGCAGAACCACGGGATGAAGGACAGCCATGCGAGCAAGCAGGGTTTCGAAGAGGGTTCAGCACGATCGACCATATCCACACGGTTACAAGACTCATTGAAGTTTCACGAGAGTACAAGATGCCGCTTTGTCTCACGTTCATCGACTTGAAGAAGGCCTTCGACTCTGTGGAGACAGAACTGGTCATCGAGGCTGCGAACAGCCAGAGCATTCCCGTTCAATGATTATTCTTCTTAACCTTCGCAGCAAAGTTGCAACAGAAGATTTCTGCACAACATCACAATTCACTGGAGAAGAGGGGTTTGACGCTACGACGTCATCTCGCCTGGAAATTCCAATGTCAGGACGTCGAATTAATCAGAATTGAAAGGTATGAAAGTGAGGGAGATTCTCGAAACATCGGGAAGCAAAAAGGCAGACAGTTTCGCTCTTGTCCGAAGACTTCGATTCTTTTGTCCTTCCTGCTGTCATATACTCCTCTTAGGTAAAAGGAGTAATGAGTTTGAAGAATATTTTGCGCAAGCAGAGCTTGCGAGCATCGCCTTTCATCGCAGTACAGAGAAGACACTGATGCTTAGCATTCATCGATATATCAGCGCTTGGATAAAATTTTTGTTGACAGATTACCGAGTTTCGACCTCTCTATCTATAGAGCTACTTTGGACTCCGTGAGAAGGAGTGAGGTAGAAGCGACAACACTTCTCAGCGTGATTGCGAAAGGATGTGCCAATTCAAGACTGAACCCGATTTCAAGAGTGTTCGAAAGATACGTAGTCGTTTGGAAGTGGTCAAAAGTATCACGCGTGAGGAAGGCGCCTGAAGAGGTTTCAACACATTACTTATGTGTAGTCATTTTATGTAGTCATTGCTGTATGAAGTCATTTTAGAACAGTTGTTTCGTTCTTGAAAATCACCTTGCTTTCTGTCAACGTTGCAAGGGCAAACGATTGCACAGCAATATTACACAGATGCGCACACGCGCGCAGCGCGCTTATTATTTAAGTCATAATGAGTATTCAGGTACCCATATTTGTACTCCTTTATGGAGTAGCGGGAATCTGTGCTGGACTCTGGGCCTTTGGTGATCGCGTGATAACAACGGTTGGCAAAAAAGTCTCACACATCAGCCCAGCCAGGTTAGTTTTTCAGTGCGTTCATAAAAGTTTAACTCTATAATGAGAGAAAGTTGCGACATTTGCTAGAGCAAAACAAAATACACTTCCGAAAATAGGAGTCGCACAATTGTAGTGCCTCATATCAGTAATGCTGCCTAGAAGGTTTTTTCTGTCGCAACACTTTATGTCTCAAGGATCTTTCAAGAAGTCAAGGATAATTCGCTCAGCGCTGAAATACTCTTTGTGAATGTATCCTCCCAGACACGTTTCTTAATCAAGATATCAAAGGAATCGAAATTATGCAGACCGGAGAGTTGTTCACACAATGCTTGTAGAATACCCCCATTCAGTACTCGTCCCATGAACGCGCAAGTAATCTGCTGATTTTCCACAGCTAACTGACTTGCCCAAAATAATCAAGCTCATTGGCTTAAGACAGCCTTATGTCAAACTTCAACCTAGGCGAAATAACAATATAGCATGTGAAGTATGTGATGTGTTTATGACTCTACTCTATTCTCAAGTAACCTTTGAACATTTTATCCTTCTGAAACAACTTTCTGTGGCTTTTATCGTTTTACTTGTGATGTTCCTCTCCAACTCCTCTGAGTATTTTGTTTTTCCAATGGGATGATGAAGGAGCAATGCGATTCTATCTTGGACAGCTTAAATCTTTGAGGATCGACCTATGCACCGTCTCAAGATATTAAAGGAGGCGATCACGCTGGCTTCCACGTGTACAGGCGCTCTTGCTGCTGCACACACCTTGGTAATAACAGGCTACAGAAACTACGAATGGTGTGAAGCTAGAATATGTGTGCAACTAGGAATAAAGCCTCTAACCACGACAGCTGAGTGGAAGACCACGAAGCCGTGCTCGCACGCACGAAGGAAACATATGACGCGATTCCATCACACTTACTTAGGCTTTAAAGTCGCAATTTCTTACATGAGAGCTCAAGAAGTTGGTCTGGAAAGAAACGCTAGAGAGTCATC
>MU870857.1:3006-26393 GCA_036418205.1 Ostertagia ostertagi | reverse complement strand
CCCAGGTGGACTGCTAGCGGTTGCAAAGTAAAGCAAAATTAAGCTTAAACACTCGTATGCCACAAGATTTTACATGCTACTTTTGAAGGATCGAATCCTGCTCCAACAACTGAAACTTCCGCTTATCAGGGTTGAGAACCAGCAGTTTCAGTAAGGAGGTATGAAATGGTAACAGCTTCATTCACTGGCTTCTCAGGTGCGTATCGAATCAAAGTCCTTGGCGGTTTTCAGTGAATCACAACAAAGGGGGACATTGACGCCATCTTACTTCATCTCATATCTATATGACAGAAGGGTTAGACCGCAGCTACGCCCAGGCGCTATATCCTGCACGATTTCAATCCTAGGCATGATGATCTTACACGACATCATCCTACAAGCGTGCGACCCTGCCTGCGAGGCTTGATGTCATAGCTAAGTATGTGGTGTGGGAAACCTTGAAATAGGAACCCTCTCCAGGCGCTGCCTACGTGAGCAAATTCAGTGTCTCATTTTACATAGGTAATCCGTTTCTGGGTCAAGTAATATTGCATGTGACGTTTGTTCTCCTAGCACCCTTGCATTTCATTTACCTACTCGCTGTGAGTTTTATAGCGCCAGAGAAAGTGGCAACAAGTGAGATCCGTGGACTTCCTCATACTTCCTGGTTGATTTTTTGGACGGATAGCGTTCACTACTTTTTCTGGTCGGCGTATTCTATTGACATTTTTCTCATAGCCTTCCTATGATGAAGGTTGTAAAATCTCACAGCACTTTCCATCTAGCACCTTCATTCAAAATTATCCCCTTTGTTACCTTCACGCTCTGATGTTCTGATAATGCATACGACACGAGTTTGAGCTTTTACACAACCCATGGACTTCGTATGCTGGCAAAATGCCAGGCTCTGAACTTCAATGGCTTGCGAAGTTTTTTGTTTACTCGAAGTGCCTGGGAGAAATTTCAACGGGTAGCCTGTTTGGGAGGTTTTTCTGCTACAGGAAACTTCAAGAGGGAAAGTTGTCCTCCCTTTGGTTTACTACATTTGGGGGCGATCCCACTGCAGAAATTTCCTTATTGTTAACATCGGAAGGAGTATGGGAAGGATCCTCCACTAGTTATTTTAAAGGAGGCACAGAACTATTTGTAACTGAAAGATGGCACAAAACGTGATTTCCCGAATTGGCGGGGAGGGCGGGGGGGGGGGAGGCGGCAGGTGATCTCAATCTCTTCCAAGATCAAGTGATTATGTAAAAGTTCTCGAACAAAATAACTCGGAGTTCGAGTACCACGAACTGCCTCACAGAAACAAAAACCCGAAGCATCGGTACCCTTTCCCTGGCCTCTACGATCCGATGTGTCCATCTTTGTGATAGCCGACTGTAACTCGAGTGCTGTCTGGTATCGTATCGTCTCTTGCCGCGCGCCGTTTCACGAATGCTGCCCGTATTTGTGCAAGCGACGACTTCATTGTACGCGCAACGTTGCCGATTTTAGCTCTGTGCGCTCGGCGGGTCCCAGCGCTGCGATGACTGTCGTCCAAAAGGCGATCGTACCGAAAAAGCAACACACACATTCCTTTTGTTCAGTTTAGTTTTTTTTTAGTATTGCCTTCGATGTCTAACAATCACTTGACGAAACTAATACGTTTTCGTCTTTCTTTAAGCGCAATCTCTTCTGGTCGGGTCTCACTGAACCTTAATCGCTTTAACGTCATTCAGTGCTTCAGTGCAATCCCATTATGGCTTTCTCTACCCAGCAGATTATGATTGAGGTCTCAATCAGTTTGTTTGAGAATCTCTAATTTTATTAGCACATTATGACACTGGAATGAGCTTTTCACGCTGCGGTGGTGGACTTTACCTTTAAGGAAGACGATCTCACCTAAACACCGGCGTAAAGGCGCATCTGTAAAGTCTCGACTAAAAACCTTGTTGTCAGAAGCAGAACATTAATCATCGATTTTGTATTAATTTTTGTTTTATCAGCTTAATCATATATTCACATTTTTATTATTTATTTATTTATTTTATTTTGCACAATACGTGCGCACAACAATATTGTTGTAGGCGATGTATAAATAATTACACGAACATATAGGTTAATAGGCACCACAGAACATGAGGCACTCAGCTGATCCAGTAGGAGGCTTGTTGGCTGTTCAAGAATATTCGACACCATTTGCTCATAACAAGGCATGCTTTGTTTAAGTAAAATTCTTAAAAGGTGTTTTTATTTTTTATTATTTTATTGTATAAATTTCAAACATTTCATGATCACAATTTTATCATTCCATGAGGGCCTCATTATCTCTACGGCCAAGGATACTTTAAGCAATGTTACGTAACACCATAGATACCAATCGAGAAAAGAAGATATGTACGTTGATAAAATGCCAAATTTTGTCAAGCAAAAATACATTTTATCAATCTTTCCTAAAAATATACTCAATTTGGCACCATGCGCACAAACTTTATAGTTGCACCACTGAATCGCCAAAATATCACTTACATCACGTCGCGCCAGTTGGAATCTGATAAACTGTCAGTGGCAGTCAATTTTGTTACAGGTTATTTCGATGTATCTGAGGTATTATGAGCGCAGCGATTTCCAGTATTATTCTATCTCCCGGCTTTTTTTTTCAAAGCAAAAAATCACGCCCGAGATCGATCCCTCTCTGGGATGCGACACTCATGCCATTCCATTTACAGACCAATATTTGTTCGATTGTGCCTTTGCCCTATGAACAACGCGGTTTGTCAGTCGAAAAGGAGCTCAAGCTAACCCCAGATGGGACCTGGTATCAAGTTTTCTGAACTCGGAAAGATTGGCATATTTGACCTGGCAGTAACCTATCCATATCATACCGTTGTCAGTTGAAAACTGCTATACGAAGTTATTATCCCTTGCTTAATGTTCCTATCCTAGTTCAGTGGTGGTTTTCAGCTCTCTGGCACGGTTTTGGTTACTCTAAGCGTGCCCATCACCTGATTCGATAGGGTTCGTTCTTCTTCTTCCTCAGTTTTAACCTTTTATGCTTTCTTCTTATCTTTTCCATACAACGGCTTGCGTATGGCACGAATATCCTTCGTACATTATTTCTGATGTCTCAAAGATATAATCTCAGGACTGCAGTTGAAAATTGCGCCATGAATAGGAATTATGGCTCGTATCCACGCTTGATAATACCAACAAGTTGATTTCCTCTTCCACATCTTTTTTCAAGGTTTTGCCAACAAATGGATATTTTGCTACTTGTCGGAATCTTTCTGCCGTACTTGCTGTTTATAACGAAGCTCAGGTGTCGATTTTTCTTCAAACTTAAACATCTACATACGCATATTTTTTTTCTTAAAGTTCGGTTGAATTTGTGTTAGATCAGCTACGTTATGCACCAGCTAAGGCATCGAATTGCACAAAACAAAGGAATTCATGTTTCGATGGAAACTTTGAGTTTCAGCTCATCCGAACATTATATAGTTTCCGGGGTTTTAGAGCGACTCAGTTACCTTTCTTGAGGAGATTGTGATAACCGAACGCTTAAAGATTTGAAAATGGTCCCTCCAGGTTTTTTGATTGGAATGATAGAGTTCGATAGAAAAGAGTTGAGTAAAAAATTAAGCTTGTATGTCCTGCTAAATCTTATCCCTTTACCACCGTTCTCTTATGCCATGGAAATAGCTCCAGGGCGGCAATGAAACATTCCGGCCTCGACATGATCCTCACACTTTTGCAATCTTATCAATGGCTTAGTCCCCCGTAAAAGCTGATCTTATTTTCTTATACTTTTACATGGAAGTTTGAACTTTCTTAATGACTATCAACCAGTAATTCAATGGAGCACATAACCGTTTATTTAAATCTTGGTGATTTTCACGTCCGGGTTTCCCTGCATGCCAAAGATCCTTCGGAGGCTTTACCACCTTCTATTTGGCTCGACTGTTCTGGTAGCTATCGGACAGTCTATTACCTTTCGTCCATCGGGGATCAAAGTCAGTTGTGGTGGACGACGAGCGGACGTTGTGCTCGCGCGCGCGGGTTCGAGACGATTAGTACGATTATGTGTTTGTATTTGTCATTTTGTTGACTTGGGATGAGTGTGCGCTTAGTGAAGAGAGTACAGGCGTGGGTGCATCCATGAGAGTGCGCAGGCCGCTTGGACAGGGCGCGAACCGCGTACGAACTGGATAGCGTCTTGGTGAGGAGTGTGTCGGCTGGCGAGACAGTTTTAGAGTACTGTCTCGGCTTTGGATGACAGTTATGCAGCAAAGCGTGCGGGGCTCCTCGACGGCTCTCTGATAGCTTTAACCGACGAAGGCGACAGCCGCTACTGTCAGTGATGTCTTCGTGACCAACGAATCGGTCCAAGAAGACATGATCCATCACCTCCTCTGTTCCGCCTTATTGGATGTTGCGAATTTGTGCTAAAATTCATGGTGTTTTCGAAAAGATACATCGCCCAGGCTATTATCGCTCATTATGTCTGTATTCGTGCTCGCACTTATCTTCAACCTCTTCCAGTTTTACTATACAGAACACTCGTCCGAGACCAAACTGTGCGAGTTTATTTCATGTGTTGATTTTCGAGAAGCTTCCTTATTTCATTCGAACACTTCTCTTTTTATGATGAACTCAGAACATGCCTATAAAATGGAGTATGTTCACTATTTGCTGCTCACGCTTTACCTCCTCCCTCCACCTTTCGTCACCATTGCTGTAAAAATATTGTAAAACATTCCAGATATAATGATGTCGGATCACTTGGAACTTTTTTCTTCAGTCGTTGTCTCCAGTCTGAGGTTTTTTTGCAAAAAAAACTGTCTATTTTCTGGAGGAGGGAAGGCAAACGCACTAGTCTAAAGATTTCCGAATGAAGATATTATCAATCCAATTGCTGTTATCAACATTTTGTCGGGAGTACGAAGCTTCGTTTTCCCTTCAGCCTCGACCAGCATCCGGCGCTTATACTCGAGATCCGTAAGTTGGGGTAGGCGTGTCACCGGAAGTGACGTGTACTTGATAGAATCTATGTGGATAAGGGGCTTCCAATATACATCGCGAGATATCAGCAAAGCATGCTGGCAACGACTTATCTACGCAACTTCTATCAAGTCCACGTCACTTCCGGTGACACGCCTACCCCAACTTCGGATCTCGACTGTACGTGGCAACATCTGGAGGGAGTATGGTGTGGAGGAATTTTTCAAATGGTTAAGAATTGTCGCAATGGGTGCAGAATCGATAAGCGGATTGAACAGTACTTTGGTTTGTTCTGAGTTCGGAGCGGGTGGCTTTGGACAAGTTACTATAAGAAATTGATAATACGATTTACGCTTGAAGAAGTAGCTTTCCTATGACACAACATTGGGAATTATTCCACCTTAGCTACCAATATGCGGAACATGGAAATAGGCCGGTAGGTAATATCTGATGAAACTATTGACAACATCTACAATAATGATCTTGGAGAGCTGTCGCGAATTTGGTGCTGCATGACCTACTTGCAGCCGGTCCTGGCATCGGGAAGTAGGTCACCTTTCTAAAGTGAGGACAGGGAGAAGGAAATTGTAGTAGATTTGTTTGAGACCGAAATGTGACCCGAATGGTAATGGCTCGGCCCCATCACTGTGCAGGACAAAAATCGTTGAACTACCTACTAGAGAAGTTCAATTTCTCAGCATTCCGCAACTAATTGGAACTGATATCTCTGCCATTCTTGAACTGTCATTCTGATAATAAGTGTTAATTATGGATGATTTTCTAATGATATTGAACTGGTCTAGCCAAGTATACGAATCAAATATGGGGCATATCAGAATGATTCAAAATTATGTCATCATTAGTAACTCAAAGACGAGAACGAGATTTCCGCATGCCATGTCGCCAAAAACTTCGGAGGGCAAAATACAGCGTTTGGGAAGGAAGTTTCAATATATGGTCAATATAACTTCCTCTTTTGGATTTATTCATGTGTATGCTATAACGAATTGATATACTCCTTATCATTATTACAGTGATTATTAATCACTCGCAGATATTACAATTTATGCTATTGTGATTTTCTCCAGTAATTTTCACTTTGAAGTTTCACTTTGCTGATTCTCTTCTTCCATTTCCACTCTCGTCGGTTTCATCGCTCTGTCGTATACTTTTCGACTAGCGTCGTCGCTCGAATAATTTTTTCACAGAAGCTGATTGAAAGCTTTCAGAATAGACATAGCCGCCGCTGCATGTTGCGACGACGAGTGCTATGTCAGCTGCTTTTGAATCGTCGCTTGCCCTCTGCCAACAGCTCAATTGGCGCAGCGATCTTCACAAAACGTAATAGTGATGTCATTTCATCGATTGATTTCATGAACAATTCTAGATAATTCTTCGCATTGGCGGTTTTTTGATCGGATGTTTGAACAGATGTTTCGATAGGCGCAACTGAAGGGAGGGTTTTGTCTCAACATGGGGATGAATTCGGAAATTTTGCGCTTCATCAATATTTTTTCTGTCCTGTCCTGAATCCTAGAGATACAATATTTTTTTGTCTATCAGTCAACAGTTGATAGAATTTTTTAGGCTTTCAATAAACTAAATAAGAGAGCGAAGAAAATCCCATACTTACACGTAGCTTATTTCCAGTAAAAGCTAGAACGTAGGAATTTCGTTTACTTATCAAAAGCTCAAACAAATGACGTCTTTATCGTGATTCATCGCAGTATAGGTATTTCATCGAAATAGCTCTTCGGCCAGTGAATCATCTTTTGTGATCTGGGTTCTTTTATGCCGAAAGAGTTTGGGTTGTGATCATGTTTGGACTCGAATCGCAAGTCCGAGAACTGTCTAAAAACCGGAGAATCCCTTTGAATCCTCAGCAGATGACCAAACTTTGACTTCCTAAGGAATGCGCAAACCTTGAGAAGAAACGTGAGCTAAGTTTTCTGACACCATTACCATCCTTTTGTCAACCTTGTAGCTTGCTGTTGTTGAGTTGATATAAGTTAATCGAACGAACCTCTGGGTAATAAACCTAATCCACCCCAAATGTTCGTACTTGGGCAAAAACCCGAGTGTGCCTCAACTCTCGATTTAGAATTCGCTTAAAAATACATGGTAAGATTGTCGAGCGGTTTTGCAAGTCCAAGAACGGGATATATATAGATAAAATCGCTGATAATTTCATGAACATCAAGTTCGAAATGAACACTCATGGCCGCAGGGGGAACATTCAAAACAGGGCATCCAGAAATCCGAATTAGGAACTTAATCCAAATAAAGCGGAGAAAGACCAGGGAGAAACAGGCGCATATTAGTACATTGTTTTCAGACGAGTCCCTGCCCGCGAATAAAGCGTGCCTTCCAAGTATGTCATAAGTGCCTCATCTCACCCTTGAATTGCGCTCCCCAACCCACATTGAGCGTTACGATAATGAACTATCGCGTTCATGATCACCTTGCTCCAGCCTACTTGAATAATTTCTAGCTGTCGGACAAGAGTCGAGTGATAAATTTTTCGCTGAAGGAGAGAAGCGATCGCTTGAATGAGAGAGCGATCGCCTTTCTAAGATGATCGCAGCAGAACCCCCATGATTCGTTAGGCGGGTGTTCTTGAGTGGTGGCTATCAGCTGTCTTAAAAGTTAAGCTACAGTATACCTTGCGTAACTTAGCCTTGGATAGAACTTCGAGTCATGACTAAGTACAAACAAATATGTTCGAGAGCGTAGAGCGCTTACACAATGTGTCACGCGCCGTTAACGGTTGGCATGTTGCCATTAATCCCGTGAAGATGCTTTGGGTACAACATTACAATAACTAAAGTTCGAAAATCTTCAAACGTGACGTAGGGCAGAAAGGGTGCAGTGATTGGATCCAGCACTGTTCTGGGGTACCAGCTTTCTAGTATGTACCATACGTCGACGTACGTGCCATGCGGGATTCGCGGAGCCATCTGAAGACCGTTCGCAAGTGTGTGGATTTATCCTTTCACTACTGCTACTCCTCCATGTACCTCCGCGAACAGGATCTCGGGTAAAGGAAGTGCGGGGAAGGGAAGGTTGAGACGGTCGGGTCACATTCCAAAAAATTTTGTGGCGTGCGACACTAACCAAACCCCTAAGGGCGAAAAAGGTTCTTGAATTTAGTGGATTCCGCTGGTCGTGGTAGCATTACTCCTTCACAGGCATTCCCCAGCATCAAACTAATGTGGCTCATACACAAGAATATTAAGGAATCGGTGCGAACTGGGACGGCAACGAAAAAGGGAAAAGGATTCATCAAAAGCGCTAAAATATTACCTTGATCAGTTATTCGATTGGGCTGTGGTAAGGCAGTGAAAGATTAGGCGTAGAGGAGGGAGTGCAGGCGAAAGAAGACAATGGACGAGAAAGCTTCAGATACCAGTATGCCGTGGAAAAAATGGAAGCGAAATGGAACTCAAAGGGTTCTTTGCAAGGCTCTAGCGCCCTTGTTGTTGGCTCATCTACGTGAACTCATCCTGAATTAGGCCATTGAATGCACTTTCGATTTTGAACAGTGGTCGTGTGTGCGGCGTATCTTGAAGCCGCTTCACTTACCAGCGGCGCTCAATTGATCGTTGACCTTGCATGCAGTTGATCAGTTCCCATAGTTTTCATTGGTCCACATGGAAGAAAAATTTCGTGATGTTTTCAAGAAACGTTTTCAAGTTTTCAAGAAAAATTTTTTTCATTACAATCAGGGGAAGTTGCTTTGGAAAGAGGCAACAGTCAGTTTATCTAGCAACAGTTCCTTCTGATCCCTAAGATCGGCGACAAAACTTACTGAACAGGTTTCTTCGTAAAGACCATACCAAAGAGAACTCGGAATAGACTGCAACTTGCATGAGCTGAAGTTATACCGTCATGAGATCTCATCGGGCATAGAGTACATGTGGGTATTAGGATTACGACAAGCGGACTGTGCTATAAGCGTGTTCTGTTGCACAGAGCTGGAGATATCACTGGTCTTTTGAAAAAATCAAACGAAATATGAAATACGCATATGCAGCAGTTCGATTATGGGATTCAGGACATCTTGGTGAAATTTATGTCCTATTCTGAAGAAGGGAGCTACTTGATCCATTGGCGTGTTCAATGGGGAGAGGGGGGGGGCGGGACAACGCAAGAAGTCAGTCTCTCTTCAGATTGAAAACTGCATAATTGCACTTTAGATTTGAACTAAGTGTACCCAACCGAATTTGCGGAGCATATTCCAATCTCTCGTTGAACTTTATAATACCTTCTAAATGGAGGGCATCAGAGGATTTTCTCATGGGAACTTGGTACATGGTTCAATCTTAACACTGTCCCGACAGGGTGGGCTATTACACGTCGGCTGAAACGCTGGTCGGAAGGGGGTTTGCATAGTCAGAGCTATAAGTTTCTCTAGAAAAATCTATAGCTCAACGAGCGCAATGATTTTATGCAGTCTCCATCAATTTGTGTTTTTTTATTGGAGTTTTTTTTCAGAATGCGGATATAGCTGCATTGTCAAACACCAACTCGTCCCCACCATACTCACAGGCGGGTACTGAGCAGATGCAGTACTCAACACCGGAGTCCTGCACTGATCAACGGACCGAAACGCCATCTTCCGATCAGCTAAATGGCGAATTTGGTACCACCAATGACTACTCGCCTGACAATGGCATCGGTTCGTTCGTTCTTGGAAAAATTCTTAGCGAAACTCTTGAGATCTTGAATGTCGCTTCCGTCACAGCCGAAAATGTCGGGGATTGAGCTGAACTTGGCGGGTGCTGCCTTCCTCCACGATTCCAATCTGAGGTTTAAAACTGACTCGAAACCCGGCCAAGTGACCAAACCCTCGGAATTGATCAGGTGGTTAGGATGGAAAGCTTTGACATGTGCATCCCCTATTGCCTTCCCCTCCAACCTTCTCCTCCTACACCAGTAAACGTTGGTTAGCCCAAGTCCCATTCGAATGCCATGCGTTTCCATAGTTTAAACTAATTTTATGCTTTATAAGAAAACGATATCTTTTGTTCGGGAGGTGTTATAACAATATGAGATATTTCAAAGTATGATCTTGAATAGTCAAGTGACATCCGGATATACTTAAGTAATTTGTGAATAGTTCAGAGTTGGATGTGGGCCAAAAATGATTCTTTTTCTAAGGTTTCCAACCTATCTCTTAGGTTTCCTCGTATATGTATGTCCACTACTTCCCAGTCAGTGGACGCGGTAGGAAAAAATTTTCTCTCTCTCCTGTACAAATCCATTTTTTCAGAATTCCTTGAATTTCAGAATTATTTGCTGCATATTGCTTTATTTTCCAGGATCGGATAGGGATCCATCACCAGACTGTGTTTCAACCTCCTCCGGTGAGCCGCATTTGCTCGGCACGAAAGCCATTTCGGCCGAAGATGCCGAGCTGCAGCGACGTAAGTCACCGTAGTCGTTTGTGTCCCGCAGCGAATTAACATGCCTCACTGAATCTACTGCTTTCAGAAATCCTCCGCCTTCAGTCTTTCAACAATGACCTGAACGCCGAGAAGAAACCCGCCTTAAACCTGCTTTCGTCATTCCATAATAATCCATTGTTGGCCGAGAAATTGGCCAACTGCATGATTCCCGGTATGCCGACGCCACCGTCAGCTACCGTACCGCTAGCCGCTTCACTTGGTCAAGCGCCAAACACGCACGAGGTGACGCCGACAAAACGGAAACGTCAACGGAGGTAAGGATTCTGTATAGCAGGTGCGCGCGAGGCCTCTGCCTGGACCTGAAAGATCCTAAAAGAACTTTAGTCCGTGGTCCGTGAGTGTTTGAAGGACCCCTATTTCCCCTCGAATAATTTTGGTTGTCCAGAGTTTGATAAAAGACCAGTTTCCTAGCAATAGCAGGTCACAGCATCTTACCGCTATTGATTTTCAAGAGCCTGAGCAGAATGCAGGAGGTTGGGAGGGGGAGGAGAATGGTGAAAGGACTGTAGTATGGGAACTCTCTGAGTTCCACAAATGACCACGCACGCTATAGCTGCTGAACGTTCTGAGAATCAGCTGTCATTGTTGGCGCTATAGTGAAAGGACAACGTTTTTTCCTTGTTCAGAAACCCAGTATGGCCGTATTTCGATGTCATTGATGGTACGGCACGGTGTAAGCAATGTTTGTACAGCACCAAATCGGTGTTCAGTACGAATTTAAAAGTGCACCTCCGATCGCATCATCGTGCCGACTATGAAAAGGTTTGTCGACTTCATCATAATTACTTAAATTAGAATTCCTCTCTGAATAACAACCTGATGTATAGTTATCAAACTTCTAAAATAATCTACCAGTTCGGTCATGTCCACTTTAATATTCTTGATCTCGTACGTCTTAAGGCCGTGACTGTAAGTGGGCTGTGACTTACGCCATAAGATCGCCGCGAAATTACATTTGTTTGTGATTATTTTCACAAGAATGGCATAAATCGACCACCACAGAAGTGTGCCACATGCACACAAGAAGTCCTATCCACTTGTATTATTGTAATCGCTGATGCGGCCATTTTTCAAGCAGTCGGGTTAGAATAGATCGGAGCTTCTTGAAGTGAGAACTGGTATGAGATTTTCTTTAGATCGGCTTTCCACTCACTGTGTCCAGTAAGGAAACCTAACAAACAACCCACTTTTAAACAAACTTATAATTTTTTTCCAGGTGATTCAAGCTGAAGACGCCTTAAATCTGAACGCCTTGCTTTTGAGCGGCAACTCTAGTAAATTATTCTCTACTGATCTGACACGGAAGCGGATGCCACCGATGACGAGCAGCATACTGATGACGATCAATAAAAAAATTGGGTTCGATGGTACAGAAATATTCATAAAATTTTCTAATAATTGTTCGGGTTGTGTGAATGGGAGGGTGGGCATCGGGAGTTCGATGCTTACAATAGTCTTCTGTGAACATGACAGTGCGAGACAAGTTAGAGTACCAGGATCATCAGGAAAAAATTTGAGGAAGTTACAACAAGAATTAAAGCCACACCCACAATGAGTTTAGGTGGTCCGGTCCCTTGTATGGGTAAGATATTAACAGTAACGCTGCAAGATTTGCCGCGTTCGCAGTTTAAAAGTACGCAACAGGGGTGCGATGGCCCTGCCATCTACTCTCCAACCACTTTCACTCTTACTCGTTCACAACGGGCGATGTGTCTGCGCGCTCTCGTCCATTATACTCTCTCCTATGCTATTTTCTCTGCGCTCAGTGTCTGTTCAACTTAGAGCGGACTAGGATTAAATTTAAGTGTTTCACAAAGAATTCTTTTTTATTTTTCTTTACTGCAGGTCCACTACGCGTCTTTGCTTTTATCCTTGTGTTTGCGCAAAAATCACACTTATTTGATCGTAAGGGTGCTTCTGAGGTTACACTATGTGGACTGGGACCAGGACAAATGGAGGTCTATAGTGTTGAACCTCTGGCACAGGCACAGTGAATAAAGCGTCATTGAAAATTGCAAAATATAAATTAAACTAAATTAGGAATACATGCTAAAACAGTTCCTTATCTAAGGGAAGATACGTTGGCTTCAGCCACACGGAATCTTCACGGACACGCGACCAGTGGGCGGACATTAGTGAGTTTTGCACGAAATGAATGGTAGCTCGGAATCACACCGTTCTGGAAATCGGACACGTGTAATCGGTACTATCATGATTTCTACAAAAACTTCGGTCCGCCCACTCTTCCATGGTCCGTGAAATTCTTTAAGTTGAAACCAACAAAACATAGTGATCCTTAAGAGTTCTCACTCCCGTGATCCGGCGAAGAAGGGAATTACCACATGTAAACCTTTGGTGGAAGGTGGCGCCTTAGATTTCCAACTTCAAAAGAATTCCACTTTTACTAATGTCCTGTTCTCATTGAATGGCGGTGCCCATAAGTAAACAATGGCAAAGTTGGCGCTGAGGTTAGAGGCGACGCTTGGCGCATACCTGGTTTTCAAGACCAAACCAGCATAGATCGGCTAGGCTTCACCCCTAACTCATCTTTCCATAATGTATGGCGCATGTTGTGCTAAAGGTCTACGCGCACTTTTCGTTTGCGGCGATAAAATTTCGCAAGCAAGTATTGCTCTGTGCTTTGCTGTGGGTGTGTGGTATGGTGTATCATTTGTACAAGATAACGTTTCGTCGAGCGTCGATCGTCAGCGGCATTTCAGCTCCACCCTTAACATCTCTGGCCTTTCGAGCTTCCCTCGATTACCGTGGAGTTATCTCAGTTTTATTTCCATTCCCCTGAACCCTCTCTGATCTGCCGGTCTTGCCATTGAGAAAGCTATTGACTTTTGTGCCTTGCTACATATTTTTCGGCAGCTACGGTCAAGTTCAAGCTTGATCACAATTAACTGGACCGATTTTCTGTCTGCTAAATAATAGCGCATCTATTTCTTATCAGCATGTTTGCCAACTGGTTGGAAATGGGTAAGTAGTGCCTTGTGTTCCTTCGTTGATGTTCAAGAGATTGGTGTGATGTCAGTACTGAAATCACATGTTTATCTTTCACTCGGCCCGCTCAACCCTGTGAGTTCTTTTCAATCAGCAGCACCGAAGGATAGGACCAAAGCATGGTTGGTCAAGAAATCTGGCTGCCAGATGAGAAGGGGTGGATCGTACTTTTGGAGCAGGGTCAACCCTATACGTTGTACAAGTACCAACGGGGGGGGGTCTTTTACTTGGTTTAGGGGAGGGGTCGTGTCCGCTTCAGTTTTGTGGTGAAAAGTGGAGTTTTCACGAGTAGTAGGCTAGGTGAGTTGGGAGCGCACGGGAGAAAAATTCGCCGTTTCAGCGCGCGTATATACCCCCCCCCGCTCGACGGCATTTTTGGAGGAAAAAGTGGGCGGAGTTTGGTGGGTTTGAGTGGTACCAGAATTAAATACTATAGAGAGGAATATGGTGGTCGAGGGTCGAAAAGGGGGTCGTACCAAGTCCACCTTGGGGGAGGGGGGTCGTAAAAATTTTTGAAAAAGTAACAACGATAGGACTGACCCTGGTGAGCTAGGAATGTTGAACCACTGAAGGGGGTCGTGAAAATTTTTGAAAGAGGTAAGCAACGATAGACTGGCCTCCTGTGGAGCTAGGAATTGGTTGATTATTGATAATTTATAGAAGCTTTCAAATATTATAAGAAGCAAAAATGGAAATGCTTACAAGAGATGAGGGTGCTAATTCGAGGGAAGTTTCAAGTTCCTGAACAGGAGGAAAGGAATGTGACTACTATGACGCAATAGTCATTCACATCATAGCTTGTCAATGATACGTAGTCTTAACGCGAAGTTATACGAAAACTGATGTCTTTCCAGAGGTGAAACTCCAGTTCGGGGGGGGCCACTCCATTGCTATCTTATCCGTAGTACTAGAGAGCAGTTCTTTGGGCTATCGAACACTACGGATAAGATAATAAGTGAACGACTCATTTCGAGCGTACTTTTGATAAGGACCGGTGGATGTCCTACATTCCACACTACCTGCCCACATCCCATCCACTTTTCTGCACAGGTGATCCACCCTGGAGCTCCTGCACCCTTAGCCCTTTGCGGAGGTGTCCTTTCTCCTGGTCCAGGACCGTTCCCTTGGGTCATGGCAGGCGGAAATGTGAAAACGTTTCAGGGTTTCTCACCCATTACACCAATATTTATCAGAAGTCTACTTTAAATGAGTCGATTACGTGTCGTGAGCCCTCTAATCCTTATCTTGAGTATTGGAGAAAAAATGGAGTGCCCCCCCCCCCGAACTGGAGTTTCACCGTTTTCTAATCAATAAAGAAAGAAATTGTCCACAATTGCGAAATAAAGTCGCCCTTCCATCAGCGACGAAGCGCTGATAGCATGATTTGTAGGTGGGTCATAGTGGAGCGGCCAATGCTGCTATTTCTAAGGCCTTAGTCGCTTCAGCCTTTCAAGTCATTTCGACTGGATTGTGCAATGTCCCTGCTTGCATGAATTGCCTTCCACTGATTTTCTCTCGAAAAGTTTTCTCTTACTCTGAGAAAATTCCGGATACTGCCAGTTAGAGAAATCAGGAGTTAGCATGAACTTCTCTCTCAGAAACTAGAGCGGATTATGGGTCAGAAAGTCTTTTGATAAATTGGAACTTCTTGGCCGTTGAAGACATAGTGAGGTGATGAATCTATTATAGATGAATCAGAACTTGGTACTGACGGAAAGTAATTGCCTGACTTCGATTGTTGATAGGGACTTAAAGGCCTCGGATGTAACTGCACTGCTGGACCCATTTTTAAGAGGACATATCATGGGGGGGGAGGCCTGATTTCCAGTCGAACGTTTTTCTTGTCACCCTTTCTTAAAATTTCTTTAGTTGGTGTGTAATCTCAAATTCCCAACTAGGGAAACCAAAAGCGGAATCATAGCGCTTTCGTGACTAATCGCGGAATCCAATTTCATAAACGGGTTTCTTACGCCGAACACGCAGATTAAGAGCCAAAAAATTCAACAAGTTCCTTCTCGTCATTCGGTAAAACCGATGCTCTCGTTGAATCTTACTGCAGGATCCAACTCCTATCACTCCTGCGATAGAGGGATGGTCTCGTCCAGGCTGGGTCTTCGAGCAAGTGTCGTATTTGCTCAGTCATCATTTCATATTGTATCAAAGCTTCAATATTTGCTTTGTATACGCCACAGCGCTAGCCGTCACCAATGCTGGCCTCATTCAATCACATCGATCATCTGATCGCTGCGATTTCAATATGATATCGGATTGGAAGCCAGTATTAGATGATTCAATATTGTCTCATGCTATGGCTTCTGGAGAAAAACCCTGCAAGACACTGGGTGACTCGTATTGAGGTCTACACAGCAGCGAGACGGGTGATCGGCAAATGAAAGTAATCATCCGTATAAAGCTTGATTAGACTAATAACTTACGGCTACCGTACCTGTATGTGGCGTATTTCAATCAAACAGTATGCTATGGTCGCTAAGGACATCCTTTGGGGATTTCTGTATGTTTTCTTGGGGGGAAGTGGTGCAGTGACAAGTGGCGCGCTCACCACGCGAGCGGTCCGGGATCAAATCCTGGGTCGTGAGTCGCCCGGGCCAACCAAGCCTTCCATCCCTCCGGGGTCGGTTAATTGGTACCAGACTTGTCTGGGAGGATAAAAACACTGACTTGAACATCTGGCCCCCGCAAGTCATTGTATAGGCCACATCGCATTCAAACGCCACTGCGAATGTACAAATGGAAGTAGAATGCGTGCCGCATCCCAAAAGGGATTGATCAACGGCAAATGCTTTATCCTTTATCCTTTTGCTGGTTGGCCCTGATTAAACCAGATACAATGACTGCTTTAACCGTTTTATCCTCATTCACTTTAGACCTCCAGAAGAAGAATATGGCCATTTTGGCTTGATCAATGAAGGAAGTCATCTCATTCGTTTTGCGAGAAGCCGGTGCTTTAATCACATCAAGGAAAGAGGAAAGTTGCGATGAAGATTTTCCTAGCTAAATCATCTTACAGATGGAATTGGTCCTGCCTGATATGGAAACGTATGTGATCAACCGTACGCCCTTTTTATAATCATAGAAATTTCAGTGGCAAGCCAATGCCAGCACGGGACGACTAACCTTTTGAATAGTCTGTGCGACAGACCCTATGCCGGGTACGCGATCATCAGCAACTACAGCAAGTACAGAATCAGCTGCAGGTTTGTCAATGTCCTTTAGGTTCACAAGATGATTGGACAACACAGACGAACATCACATTTATCTTTAGGCTCAAGCACAACAAAAACAAGCAGCAGCACAACAACAACAAGCAACAAGCCCAGCAACAACATCAACAACAACAGCAACAGCAGGCTCAGCAACAGCAACAAATGCCTTTGACGCTGAACGCTGCCAACCTGGCCGCTTTGAACCAAATGGCTCGGAATCAGCTGAACAATGCTTCACAACGTGAGTTTAGAGATTGCTTGGTCATAGACGGAAAGTACGTCAGGTGGAACTCGATCCCTCACTCTGGTTATTTTCGTGCAAACGTGCTACCCACTGCGCTACTAAGGCATCCAAAGCATCTTCTGGGGCTTCTACGGGCTCGCTCCAGTGAGAGGCAGCTTTTTTTCTCGAGATTCCCCTTCCTTTGCTCATAACTTTGATCTAATTTACTCTGCTGCTTGGGCACCCGTTACTAGAGTTCACAGTGAATTTGGGTCTAGTTTTCTGTCACATTTATTTTATAAAGTAGTCCTCTTCTTCCTCTGTAGTGCCCAAATTAGTGTAATGCTGAAGTATCGATTGGTTCGAATTGCCTGCAATTGATTTTCGTTTCTAATCAATGGTATATGCAAGGTGTGTGTGATTTTCGCGTTATGTATGTGTGTGAGTCAGGTGCAGGGAAACGATGTCTTCTGATAACTTGTCGCTGATTGCAATGCAATCACTCTGTCATGAGCTCTTATAACTTCTCCGTCCCACTTCCTTTACTGGCCTACTTTGCCAAAATTGCAGTGCGACCAAAATCCCCCATGTTTCTTCAACAAAAGGTAACAAAGTGTTGTTTCAGCTCTGTTAGGAATGACGGCCGAACAGTTTACCAGTCATTTCGGCTTTCTCAATCCAATTAAGCGAGGTAAACGTTATCGATTTTTTGTTTTTATGTTCTCTTGCACACCGCTGAATTTCGAATTTTTTTTACAACAACAATTATTGTCTTTACGGTTATGTAGATCACCAGTCTAATGCCTTTGTACTCCTTATCATAGTTAATCAATCAATATCTATTCATTTCATTAGTGTATGCTTCTACTGCGCAAATGCCAATGAATCCAAGTGACCTGGCATGACGAGCAGCCCATACGTTAGAATTCTTGCCAATTAGAGTACACATAGGCCATTGCTCTCCCAAGCTGGCCGATGTGGCAGCTAATCAACACTGCTGGTTGCTCTTGCTGATCTCCCTAGACCCCTCAAAAGTTGACTCCTCAAAAGCATTGTCACAACAATGCTGAATAATAGGCAAAACTTTTTTCCACGAAGGAGGATTCGTACCGGCATATCTTGCTTGCCGGGCAAGTAGACTACCAATTGCACTATCGGGCATACTTTTACCCTAACCCTATCTCTAAAGTTATTTACCATAGTCATGTATCATTGAGACATTGCTGAATGTTCATGGGAAGTTCACCTGCTGCTCAGTTCTGCAAATAAACCAACAATTGCTCGTATAGCTCTAAGCCTACTCTGGATCCAAGTCGATAAAAACACGGGATGTGATATAAGACCCAACCTGGCTTCCACCTCCTACTTCTGCCACCTTAAGGAGTTAGTCAGCCATCTTTTGACGAGGTGACGAGTCTGGAAGTGGATGTCCTACCTCTTAAAAGCAAAATTCTCAAAAGCAATTTTCACGAAGAATCGTCTGTGGAGCGTCATAAAACCACAATAGGGGCAGCAGCTCCGCCGTTTCCTCTTCCAAGGAAGTTTCTACCCCAGTGATGAAAGAGATTAGGTAGGTAGCTATGGACTGGGCTTATAGTTGCTCGCGTACAGAACCCCATTATTTATCTATGAACGTTCTCCCAGAGTGCCTCAGGGGAAATGCTCGTGGATACATAATAGGGTCTCACTTTCATTGGTTGAAGGTAATGAAGTTTAAACCATCAATGTTGCTCCAGTGGTATAATGGTTTCAAAGTCAATTAAAAAACGAAAGCCCAGCTCTTTCAAGTGAATGTTTTTTCAATCAAGTTAATTAATGCTAAAAAAGCAAGTTTGCAGAGATGCCATCCGCGCCGCACGGGAACCTGATGCGAACGGTATGCCGCAACCGAAGCGTCGTCGACTGCGTCGGCATCCTGTTTGGATGTTCTTCAAGGATCTCGAAGACCGCGTGAGTATACATTGTGAAGTGCTTTCTGTAGCGTACTGCTCTGGTGACATTCAATAAGCGCTAAAGGGCAACGGGCACCATGACGAGCCCTTCATTGTTCGCTGTTTGTTTGATGATAGCTGATAAAATGATGAGTAAATTGTAATGCGAAGCTCTGGTCGCGTGCTTTCAACAAAGTGTAAAGTCACATCTTTTCTAAGTACACGAATGCTTTTCATTCTTTACTGATGCATATCTCCTACAGTCCTACCATATTCGAAGTTCTGGAGCCTGTGTACCCCTGTAAATCCAGGGTCAATTGTCTCAGGTCGTGTTTACTTGTTCGAACGGTCACCATGTTATTTCGGATAAGTGGGGGGGTGTCGGCTTTTTGAAGGTAGTCCGAAAGGTTTCAATTGCGGAAGCGTAAGATTCTAAAGGGGGTTATGTCTGGACGGGTTTTTAAAGATTTGAAATGTTTCACGAAAGTTGTGAGAATTAGACGAAATTGGTGGATTTGTCGCTTTATAATTCCAATTTGCCCTGCCTCGACGGCCTTTCTTGGGGAAAAAGTGAGCGGAGTTGGTATACAATGCTATGAGCAGCCGGGGTGGCGGTCGGAGGTCGCAGAAGGGGGAAGGAGGATCATATTGGGGGAGTCCACTAAAATTAATGGTGATGAGGATCGCAAAATTTTTGCAAAAGTGCGAACGTGACGATTGACCCTGCCTGCAACTGGGAGGAGGCGCTTCAGCCGCAGAGATCAGTATGCTGTAGAGCGCGTCTATGGTGCTCGCCAGAATGTACCTATATAATGGTATCTGAAGACACCAGAGTCTACCTAACTAGGTTACACCCTCTAGCATCACGGCAGAAGGTCTCGAATCCCTCCTCTCTAATCCTTTTACCTTATATATACACCATAGTTACCTAATTCTAAATTGACAACTACAGGTAAACATCCCTAGAGAAAAAAGACGCTGGGTTGAGCGCAAAACTGGTGGACCCATGGTCATGAATTGGTGCTTTTTCGTTTCCATGGCTTCCCATCACTTCGTAGGGAACGACCACATCCTAGTCTGAGGCCACAGTAATGGATGGGCGTTGTCGTGAACATTTCTTTATGGCACACATTTTTTCAACGAATGCGCCCTCTACCTTGGAAGTAGCTTGGATTTATTTGAATTTTCCCATAACAGTACTAAAACTAAGCGCAGAAGCTCAGCTTCATCGTAAGCGCCTGTCCTTGAGCTATTTGTAATTCTGTAATTCATAGGAAAGGTGGAATTTGAATTTTTTTGTGCAAAAATGTTCACCAAGATGATTCTAATTTGGCTCATTCTGCCATAGTGCCAAAAGTAGAAGCCTTTCTAGTGCTCCTTGGTAATTAAAAATGTTTGTGAGAAATTTCTAGGTTGACAAGCGAAGAGCTTCTGAGCAGAGGTGTAAAGTGAACTCGTTTCAGATGGTCGGCTGTATCAACTGCAGTTTCCGTACCGGTTCGGCTTTCAGCACTAATCTGAAGATGCATTTGAAAGCGCATCACAAAGAGGACTACGAGAGGGTAAGAAAAATTCTCACGTCATGCGTTTACCAGTCGTTTTAAAGTGGAGAGGGGGGGGTAGGGAATATTTCTCATTGATGAGGTGCTGAATCCATTGAGAAAGGAGGTGGATTGGGGAAAATAACTAGGCATTCTCCTGCAGAATCTCGGTTGGAGATTATTAAACGTCACCCAGCTTATTCATTGTATTAGGCGGAAAATGCCTACCCTCAACACCCGATCGCTAAATAGAGGTATCGTCGAAGCCGCTTCAAGCCCATCTTTTCAATAATCACTATCAGTACTTTACACAGTGAGTATGATTCTCGTACAAGATGCAATGCAGGTCGGGTCTCCGAAATGACAGCCTGTGCTGCTGTTGTCCTTCCGTCTATCACCTAATACAATATCGCATTGTCACTTACGGGCCACTCTATCGAATGGAAATGAGGCGAAACGCTGACTAGCGGAGTTGACTGCGGCCCACGTCAACGTGATAACTCGTATTGATAAGGCATTATACATGAATGTATGGCGTATGCGCTTTGTTTGACTTGGAGCCGTTTGGGGAATTTTCGAGGGATTCAAGGAAATTTACTTGTTCGGGTTAGGAACGAGGAACAAGAACAACACAGGGAAGTGCTAAAAGCAGTAGCAAATGAAGCTGTTTCGTCATCCTGAGGTAGGGTTTAAGACATTAAGGAAAATAAGGACGAAGGTGGAAGAAGGGGCCACTTGCCTAATGAAGAGACAGGCGACCCCTTTTGAAAGGAATCTTCCGCGGAAAAAGCTCCGCCCCCATTACCCATAGAAAAACGATACCCCTTAGGCCCCTAGCCTCATGAGCATAGCAAAAAGAACGGAACATAAGTGTTAGTTTCGATAATACTAATCCTACACACAAGACAAAATGATCACTCTTTCCGTGGAAGATTCCTTTAAGGTATCGTTTTCTGTGGTAATGAGGCGGAGCTTTTTCGTGGAAGATTCTTTAAAGGACGAATTCACGATGAAAAAGCAACCCATTTCAAATTAACCTAGGGATGGTGAGTGGTACACGAAAGAAGGAAGAACCATGAGAAACGGCCCAGAACCCGAGAAATGGGACCCCTTCCTTGCCCGTTGATTCGAGCATTGATGCGACTCTCATCGCTGTGCCCTCTTTCACTACGCTCTCTCAATCACTCGCCACGTATTGAACTACGGCGAGTGATCAGATGATCGGTGGGCGGAGATCGCCGGACCCGCCAGCTTTGAGGCATGATAGGTCGCCGAGGTCAAATTTTTCCATGCGAATTGCGCGTCAGTTCGCACCCTCAGGAGGTCCGGGTCCCTCAACTAGTCAGTTTCCCATTCTTCCGATTCTTCAACTCTGAATCGTCGAATTTCCTCTTAAGCGGTCTGGACTTCGAACCCGCCATACAATCCCACAGGATCCCTGCCCCCGCAATCGTCCAGCATAGCCTGCCCGCGCTCAGTTGGTGCACTACTGGCCCAGTACGTCCCCTTCTCGCGTCGTATCGCGTCGGAGTCTTTAACGGTTCAGCAAAGAGGGGGGACTGACTAACATTGAAGAGGGCAACACTGATGAGAGTCGCATCAATGCATAAATCAACGGGCAAGGGAGGGGTCCCATTTCCTGAGTTCTAGGCCATTTTTCTGTTTTTTTCTTCTTTCGTGCATCACTGACCATCTCTAACTTAATTTCCAATGGGCTGCCTTTCATGGTAAAATTCGTCCTTACATTCCAGGTACTGAAACTCGAAGGCGATATGCGTGTCGAGGAGAATGTAACTGGTCCACCGAATAAGATCAAAAATGAGCTGATCGACTTTCATTCGTGGTGGAGGAAATGCAAGCACAGCTACCGCTGGTGAGTGTTTTATCAATTGTTTCCATTAGTTTCAGCCTCTCGTAAACCACCTTGAGTAGACCCGAGTTGGCATTTGATGCCGGTAGGGTCAAGTACTATGCATGGGTTAGGTGGGGTGGCCCAATATCCAATTTTGTTTGAATACTCAGATCTTAATTTCACAATAGTTTAGTCCTGGAAGGGTCTTTGCTACGCTTCCTTTTGAATATTCCCCCCCCCCCTCCTGGCAATACGAGGCACGCGCCGTAAGCCGCTTGAGCCAGTCGAGTCTTACATCTTCGTTTGTCGGATAACTGGTAGGGGTGGGATTAAGCATGTGAGAACAAAGCGCTTTCTTGAACATTAGCCGTCCTAGAAAAAATCATCTCACTGGTCAGCCAGCATTTAACTGCGTCTTCTATTTGCAATAGATTTCCAGCGTGAGTATAGGAAAAAGTTTATGCACTTCAAAACCTTGGATGTTGCGATACACGGGATTTTTCGACCTTGTTGCCAACATGGTGATGATAAGACCTCCCCCGTTCCCCCGAGGTGAGTCGATGAGTGCCCGAGTTTTTGCTTGCAAACCTGCCGGTTTTTGCCGAAAATCATCATTCGTTCCCCAGGTTCAAAATCGCTGTTATCAGCAGTAATGTTCAGCTCATCCATCAGCTCCGCGAGCATCTCCGCTGATTCAGCAGTTCATTAGTCAAACAATGGCAGCACGGCAAGGGAACGATTCATCGAAGAAGGATAGGTGAGTGCGGTTTTGAAGAATTCACTTGGGTTCCGCAACCACGCGGATAACGCCGACGTTCTGTATAAATTCTGCTAGTTTCAGCTTGGACGAGGATCCATTCAATGGCATGTCGATGTCGGACAAACTGGCCGCTCTCGTTGGTTTGGTGCCAGCACCGGGTGGAGTTGAAGGCGAGATCAAACAAGAGGATGAACCTGAAGAGCCCGTCCCATCCGTGCAGGTAAGTACTATTTGATGTGCACTGCTATTACGACTTTTGCCCACAAATTAGCACTGTAGTGATAACCTGAGAGTACTGATAAACCTCACCTTTCAGAGCGCCTTCGATGAGATTCGACGAGCAGCTGACAACATGCTGGCGGCGAACATGGGCCTAGCTCCACCTCCACAAGAGCAAACGATTGTGAATCTGAATGGTCAGTT
>MU870855.1:25843-36985 GCA_036418205.1 Ostertagia ostertagi | reverse complement strand
TGTTTTTAAGCATGCCTTCCAAGTAAACTTCTGTATTAATTTCAACATCCTTGGCGCTAAAGACCAGTTGGGGCCTGGCTTAGTAGGTTGTCGCTGTCTAAACCATAATTTTCTCAACGAGTCTGGAGATTCATGAATTCTCCCTTTCTCGTTGCTGCGTTCAACTGTTGTGCAGAGCATCCAATCGTTTTGACGATTGAAGATTGACTCCAGCGTGAACATTCTCATTGAAAGAAGTAGTCTCGTTGACGTGTCGACGTAAATCTTTCAAGGAGCACCTTACACTTCCTGACTCGGTTTTTCCCGATAGGTGCAGTAAAATGGGTATTTTAGCATCGGTAAGGCCTGACTCCCAGCTTTCCTTGACAACACGAAGAGATGAGGTATGGGTGATTCCCAGCTTTTTGGCGGTCTCCCCTACTGGTTTCCTAGGGCTGCGTCTCATCATGTCTTGAACCATTAACGTTTTCGTGAAAGCTGCAGTCGCTCGTCATCTTCTCGCAGAGCGGTCTTCAATAGTTCCAAGGTCTTCAAGCCGTTTGATGATGAACTCCACAGTTTCTCCACATATTGAAAGAGTTTTAGCGATTGTTTTCCAACAACGACCAAACTGATGCATCTGAGTGATTGCTTGACCACTTCGAAGGAAGCGGGGGCTGGTAGTTGTAAATTATGTTTGAGTGGTAACATAGATCACCTTGAATCCACATGAGTAGGTCCGGGCAACACTTCAAATGTCTAGACTAAACCAAAAAACTGCATTGAGAACTGGTCTCATTTTTTCATTATTGTGATAAAGCGTGTTCTTATCGTATTTTTGCTGACGATGTCGTTGAGGGCAAGGCTATATGAAGTTGCATGTGTGTTCTTCGCTTCAAAAATGTTCAACCTCTTTATGATTCTGCACATTTTTTGAAACCTTCGAATCCAAACAATGAATCGCAATAACTGGAGAGCTTCCGGTACTATTAACGCTAGAACTAAATATTTTTAGCAGCCTTGTAATAATTGCTCGCCTAACAGTGCTTGCACTGGCCACGCGGATATTGTGTAGTTTCTTGGCACGTATTATTGAGTATTGTCCTAAAGAAAGCAGACAATAATAATAACTAATATTTATTAAGGTTAATATCCAAATACGAACGATGCTTGGAGTCCTTCGAGTCGGTAGAATATTGATTCCAAGCCGAAAAGGTGCCGAAACTATTGAGAATAACTGGTGGAGGATCTGTAAAATGGCTGCCTTTAGAATATGTACACTAGGAATAGGTTCATTCAAGGAAACCTACTATTGATGGACGAGTATTGCGGTCTTGAGGAGACGATCAGAGTCAGGAGCTAGAGAGCCGAAGCCAGAAGTAGAAGCCCCGTGAGTCATCTGGGGTTCCTTATATACAGTGCCCACAGTCACAATCTGCAGCTGTGACTTCAAAAAGTCATCTCCTCAACGGCAGCTGGCAATCGAAAAACATATTCTGAAAGCATTCTGAGAACGTTCTAATGGTAACGAATTCTAAAGTAATTATTCATAATGCTTATAATGTTTTCTAACCATATATGTATACAAGGTAGCGTATAGCTACAATATTTGATTCTTTGCAAGTCGCCCTCCAGAACAATGGGATGTTGGCTGTCCCGACCATATTGATACGCCTTTCAGTTACAACATGTCTTCAGGGTTGCTATGCCAAAATCGCCGAGTCATTTAATGAACTCACTTCACACTTCAAAATTGTTTCCTGGACAGTTGTTTTCGTTGCGTTGATCCAGGTGAATGGTTGCCTTTTCTAAACCAAAACACCAGCAGCGACACGAACCATCCCGTCACTTTTCGTTTGTAGCTGAGGACGCACACCCATCTCCGTGCACTCTTAGGTCATCATACTTGCAATTTATGTGCGACACTGTGGTAGTGGTTAGTGCTGTGCATGCGAAGGCGTCGAAATGGCATAGATTTTTCCTGTTAGGGGAAGGAGGACCTCCCTCTAACGAAGGTTCTTCTCTTTTATTTGTTGGGTTTTCTGGAAACTTGCCACAAAGTTTTGCGAAACTGCGAACGGCGTTCTCATAATACTCCTTCCCGCTCGAGTAATTTTGTCAGGAATGTAAAGCCTAAACACTTGTTCATAGTACAAATTGAGGTGGGCGGGAAAGCGATAGGAGCTGGAATGAGATCCAAGAGGGAAAAGAGGTAGAAAGATTAGAGAAGGCTTGCACCGCAAAGCAGAATTTGCTTCCTTTAGGTGAGATGGTTTAGTGAGCGAGTTTCTCAAATTTAAAATTTCCTGCATTTGAATTAGCACGAAAAAACCAACTGACTACCGGTGTCGTGCTGGTTTGCAGTTCTGATAACATCTCACTTAATTTCGTTTATTTATTTCTTTACGAAAAGGTTTTTTCGCAAGATCCTGTCATTCTTTCCGAGTATTTACATTTCATATATGTCGTAGACTGGGAATTATAGAATTTCGTTTGATACATGCAGATTGTCAAACTAAAGGTGGACTAATCACGAGAGATTCTTACTTTTCATACTTTGGTGGTCCTACGACCAGCGCTCTTTTAGAGGACACCGTTTTCTCACATTCTGGTAGCTTGCATACAATGTAGGCCGTGCTATCTGAAGTTCTTTCAAAAGGGTCAGCTCAGCTGTCATGAAAATTTCCACACTTTAGGGCGTGGCCGCGACGTGCGCGTACGAGTTGGTAGTGCTCCCACTGTTGGGGTGGCTGCATCGAGACTGTGATTAAGGACGCATTATCTGTGCAGGAGCACTACAGACTCGTCCGCGCTTGCCGTGGCCACACTTCTAGGTGTGAAAAAGTCGTGGAGCCCGGCTGAGCATGTTGGCTGGCGGCCTTGATCTGTTTCTCGAGACTCTGAGCGAGAAAAGCGTGTAATATGCGAGTACGCTAGTGGCAATAATTGCAAGCAATCCCCTTTCGTGCATCGACACTACCATTCTTCAATGGATTCAGTAAGAGTGAACGGAGGAGACAAAGATGAACGGAGGATGAAAGTGCCCGTACCAGAGCCTCGGTAAGGAAAGGGGTTGCGACGTAGCTTTTTCCTGTCGCGGCTTGCTCTCATTCCTTAACTCAGTTGAACTTGAGAAGACTAGTTTAGCGACCTGGCATACATCCATAAATTATGTTGCACATAAGATTTGTATTTTACTTTATTTTATTATTATTATGTATATTAAAATATGCACTGATATGTCATATTGTCATTATATTTTTCTACAATATGTACCCTCTGCTTCTGAACCCAGATGCGCGTCAAGTGCAGACTACACATTGCAAGCGACGACCGCCTCAAAGTAAATCTAATAACCAGTATAGTGATAGCTGATAGTTGTAAATGATAGTTGTAATAGTGACAACTGATAGAATACAACTGCAACCGGCTAATCATTTCATTGGCAGAAAACAATTTACATTTTGTGGAGGCCGTCGTCACTTGTGGTGTGTGGTCTGCACTCGACGCGCACCTGGTTTTCGGAAACAGAGGGTATATACCATATGCTCTGCTTATATGCAACCTTTTTAAATATCATTGCATGCCTGCAGGTATTTGGTATTGTTGTGGGCTTCTGGCTTTGCGACTCTATCACGTCCGAAGATGACCTGTTTTGAAGAGCATGCATTTCTCTGTATCCACAGGTTTGTACTGCTATTTCGTGTTACAGTGATTCCGTGCAGTTTCGGGTAGGAAAAGGTGAGTATAACTGAAGAGGCGCGCTGCGTACAGCGCTATCTGCTCGGTCATCAATCCAGTAGGGGTTAAACGTGAAGAAAAATTCTATCTTCATGAGGGTTGCTCACTCCAGTAGTGCACCATCATCCCTCGGAACAGCTTGGGGGAGGGGGGATGACGAAAAGCTGTTGCTGCATGCATTGTGAGAGCTGAAGCTTGGTAAATATTGAAGAAACCGAAAATTGGCATGTTTACAGACAGTGATTGGCTGGTTGTAGTGTTACCGTACCTGAAACATGTGTATGCTGAAAATATTAGGTGGTTCACTTAATTTTGGTTACTTTTCCTGCTCAAAAAAACCGGTTTCAAAATTACCAATTCACTGACTCATTTTTGCTTTTATGTAACGAAATCAAAGAGGACACTGACATATCGGAATAAACGCATAAAAGATACATGAAATACACCTAATGATATAAATTAAAAATTGCGAGCACCACCTCTTCGATGGGGGTTTTTGCTTATCGTCTAGTGACTTTCTAACGCAAGCCGTGATCATCCAAACAGCAGACTCGTCTCAAGTCGAATGGTAGAAATGGGGATGAATGAATGTGGATCTTATGGCTCGAGTTTTGACGGTTTCTTCTTGTTCCTTCTTTACTGCCGCACCATTTGGCACCTCTGCTTTCTGATTAATCAACATCAAATTGTCGTACTCGCTGCCTTTAAGGGTTGCAATGCATTTGGCTTGTCGGAATGTTGTTTGTATGTGCATGAAAATCATTGCTTTCAAGTCGCTGAAGCCAATACGACCAATAATGTTGTGGACCCTGACCATAATGAGCCTCCAAAAAAGTTTGAAAATTATTCAACTCACTAAACGCCACTGATCAGAATTAAGTGACCACCTAGTAAAAATTCTGTTGTATGCACTCAAGCTCGGGCTCGGTTTGCTGAAAAGCAACCAGTCCCAAGCAGGGTTTTTACCGTACGAAGTTATTACGGCCCCTAGAAAGGGAGCTGAACAACTTGAAGTGGGCGTGGTCGCCTATAAGCCGAGGGGATTGCAACCGATCGACGATGATTAGCGACCACGCCCACCTTAAAGATGTTCAGCTCCCTTTCTAGCGGCTTTCCTAAGGTGAGTTTTTTGTTCAGTCACACTTTTTATGTTCTTGACTAGGCTAGCGCATCGTTCCACACCATTAGTGTCGAAGGTAAAAACCCTGCTGGGACTGTTGCTTGAAGCGAAATAGGATCAGGTTTTGGCGGGGTTGTTTTCTCAGTGTTTGGAAAAGTTTGTATATGTTTTCTCAGGGCTGCATTATTCATATGTTTCAATACAACCGAATACATTTTTCGGCAGCATTCGGTGTTCTCTTCATACTATCAGCGCTTCAGGTAGTTTTATTTTTATTTTTTAAACTTAATCTTGTTGTTTATGACAAGCCCCAATGTACATATTGCGATACATATAATCAGTTCTCCAGGTCTTCGGCTGTATATTGTGTGTCTCCATGTATAATCGTATCAAGAAGGAAATGTTGTACTACTACTAAGTTTTTCAAGTTCCATTCAACTGTGAACTTTTTCCAGCTCTAGCTTCATTATTAACGAGATAATGCTGATTGAAACAATTGTATAAAAAAGACAATAGATTTCAAAGGCCGTGCTCAGGATGGCTGTTGGGCGGGTCGGTTTCGATGGCGTTATTGATCGCCATTGGTTAACTAGGCCGCGCAGCGCCCACGGGGGGGGGGGCGTGGCTGGATCTGCCTTTTGACGTCCTTCCACCAATGACACTCAGTGACTTCATCAAAGTCGCACCGCCCTCTAGCCATCGTGATCAGTGCCTCTGAGATAGATTTTTGCACATTCTTCTCTAAGTGTTCCATCGTTCATCTGTCATGACATTAGTAACTTAACTACTAAGCAGTTGTAGAAGAATTATGTGACCCTCACCATTCTGATGTCTTCTTGTTTCCTCTCAATGTTTGTAGAAAAGTGTTAATAGCGTCTGATGATATGAAGGACATAGATGGATATACATATGGTGATCTACGATTGTATAATTGCATAATAGTTTCCCTTTTTGAAGCACATTCCACGACCACCTCGGTGTGGTCACTCTAAAATGAAACTAAAGGTGCGAAAGAGACCGTTGATCAAGGAGAAAGCGAAACACTTTCGTGGAAGGTAGACGAGCAGCTGAAAAAAGGCACTGAAGGCCGAGACAAGAGAACATACGGGAGAGAGTGGAGGGCGAGGGAGACGCAGACACTCCGCTGTGTATACCATGTTGATTCTGTTTTTGTTGATAGCTCCATCCGACTAGCGGCAAGAATTAATTACTCCTGGGGTGTTCGTGGACTGCGACTTTGAACGCATACCCAACTAACCTTCACTTCTTATTGGTGAGGCAGTTTTTAACGAATTTCTGGCGGAATAAACCTATCACTTCAGATAATGCTAGCCTCAGATAAACATGCTAGAGTCTTACACGTGGTCACAAGCCTGCAATTCCAACTCGCGTTAGTTGCGCCCTGTATCGTCGATAATAAGTTTGGGTACCTTTGTGAACCCAGTGAGAAAGAACGTCGCGTGCAACATCAACTATTCACTCTGATAAATTTCTTTTTTAAATCTATTTGCCTATCCATCCTCATGGGGAAATTCACTCCCAATGTGACGCTCTTGTGCATTCCTTTTCATATAGCTACATATAGATCGATTTGGTTACCAACACTGCGAGGTTCGAGAATTCAGCTGGTTATCCTGTCGGGGAGAGAATCTGCGTGTTACGCTTACTTACACCTTAATTGCTGCTTATTGCTTCTCACAGTTTCGCGACCATGAGGGAAGAGCAAAGTCGTAGATACTGTCGTGATTGAAGACGAAACCCACCATGGTAGATGGCCAGCTGGAGATGACAGCAATTCTTGAACCAGAGAAAAAATCATGCTCCTCTGTGAAAAGTTAGTTGTGCTTAAGCCCTTTTTCGTAATCTGTGCACGTTGAAGGCAGAGTTCACGATGAAAAGACAGCTCATTGAAAGTCGAAGTAGAGGATGTCGTGGTGCAGAGGTGAAGAAAAAACCATGAGAAATCGCCCAGGATCCGAGAAAGGGCTCACTTGCCCCCTGGGCTCCGTACTGACGCGACTCTTATCGGTACTGCCCTCTTAATGCTAAAGCTTACTTGCTAGACAGCCAAATTCAGACGGTGGGCAGGGTGGGCATACTGCAGCGCGGGTTGCTACCAGACACAGGGCTCGTCGCGCAGCGAGAAGGAAGAGACGCCTTCCCAGAATGAACGCGTTCTGGATTCATAAAACGAAAGCGGGAAACACTTCGACAACATCACATTAACAAATATCGAAAAATTACGTTGACAGTATCTGAGAATGAAATTTGAAAACAACATTTCGAAAACATTCCAATACTTGCACAAACTGGAACGCAAATGTTCAGCTTCTGCACTAAATATAGTAACATTGTAATCGACATCCTGACAGAAAGGAAGTATTATTGAAGCCCCTCGCTGTGAGTTTGTGTTGATTCCTGCAGTTTCGTGTGTTTGCTCTTGAATTAGTGGATAATTCAAAGTTACTAGAAAACGGTATGAACCCGATTCATTCCTGTGTAATATCCCGAGGTATGCTTGATTCCAGCTTGAAGACGGCCGGGATTCATGTGTTCCACACCCCAACGTAATAGACAGGTGGACAAGTGTTGATGTCGCGCCCCTTTTGCGGCTTGAAAGTGCGCGACAAAGGCGCTAGAGCTCGCGACCCGCAATCCACACCTTCGTCCGCAAGCCCCACCTTCCGCTGTCGGTTGCCACGTGGCGCTGCTTGAAAAGCGCGGGCGCAGTTGAGGCAACGGTTGCATTGCGGTATGTCCCTTATCCACAACAACGATTACTCCACAGTGCAAATCAAAAATCAACAGAAACCGAACAAACTGCTTCTTCGTTTTTATTAGTTATCATGTAATGTTTCACTAGAAATAAAACGGTTAGATGTTCAAAGGCACGAGTCGGGATTGAATTGATGCGTTATTTTGTTCAAACATTAGGCAAGGGGTGCAATGAGGAACATTAGTGAGGAGAAAAAGCAAAAAGCACCATAGAAAACACTAAATTTCCCTTAGGAGGCCGGCCGTAGTACGACGGAGAGACACAGCGCTGCGAGGAGAGGGAGAACGCGAGATAGTACGTCATACGCGAGAGGACGCAGAGACCACGTATGCCGTGGTGGATTACGCTGGCAGCGCGGGCAGCGCGGCGGGCAAGGCCTTAGCGCCATTGCCGCGCACTTTTGGGTCGCGATAGTGTCGCGCCCTCAGTGCTTGGGGAGCCCACTATCGCACCCTGGGAAGAACTTCTGCTGGTTGCCTAATCCTGACTCGTGGCTTTCAAACAACTGTGAGTAAAGAAGAATTAAAACGTCAGATATTACAGCGTGAGTGCTGCTAGTTCATGTGACGACAACCGGTAAATCATTTTCTGTTTTCTTTGCTTTTTTCCATTTACAGTCAGCTCGGCATTTCATTATCGACAGTTTGTACCAATCTAGAATTAGTGTTATAATCGTGATGAGTTTGAGCCTTCTCCGTACATCAAAGCCTCTTTGAATCTGCTTAACATAGTCGTCTATGTGCGACTGCGGCTGGGTGGCTCCGCATCTGCAGAAATGAGGGCTCTGAAAAGTAGAATTTTCTCTGCAGCTTGACTTCAGCGCTTTTTGATGGGTGAGCTGCGCTGGCGATTACTCCTTAGCATAGTTCTAAAGCTGAGTTAAACATGTCTGGGTTATAGGATCGTTATGATTGAAGAAGTTCCACGCCTCTCACCCAAACTTTGCAGAAAAAAAAGGATTTGGGTTTGTGCGGTAAGCTACTGCCGTATGAGAAGAAAGCAGTGTCGAAACATGAGCCACGATAATTCCCATTGTGCCCGTACAATTATGGAGCTCACCTAAACTTAACGGAGCAAGTTTTTGTTTGTGATAGGCATTCCTCCATGCATAGGGTGTGTTCCTCCCTTGCACTAGGCCAGTGCCAAATGTCGAGCGCTGTGGTCCGTCTTGTGGGTTGGCGTCTAACATCGGAGATACGTCTTCTTCTCGTAGTGCACTTAACTCAGGATTCGAAATAGGCATTTCTTTCGTGGGCAGCACTGACTCCATGAATCCGGGGTTGCGCTCCTTCATTGTAGGAGTGTGAATCCGACGTCGATGTCTGCAAAATCGAAGTGCTTGCCAAGAGCAATCATACCCAAAGGGAGAGCGGTGTACTTGCGAAGGTGAAGAGGAAAGTCACATTAAAGCGTCTCATGGCGATGAAGACGAAGGGTCATCTTGCAGTGAGGAAAAAAAAGATTCGTCTTCGACGTGTATTTTTTCCACAATTTTTGCGAAGCGACGCGAAAATGGCGTAAGATTGGTGAAATTAGACTCTTTCCTTGCAGTTTCCCAGGGAATTTTGTTGCTGATCAGGGCAAGGATGGAAGGTCGAAGTTTCCGCCAGAGTTTTCTATCTTCTGTATGAACAATACTGCGAACAAAATTATGAAGGCTTTTCAACCACAGGTGGTGCGATGGTCTAGTGGTTAAGGAGACGGATTTGTAGGGTGGATTTGGGGAGTCAGATCCACTTGCGTATCTTCCTTTGCTATTCTCGTAAATCGCTTACAACAGACAGATTATCTTCAAGCTACCGCCAATTTTTATATGCAGGTCGATTTTAGGTGAATTTCCCAATGACGTTCCGAATTTGGTTTGCACACACCAGCGCGAGAGTGAAGCGTCCTCACGCGAAGCAAAAAGTTCCATCCGTATTCAGAAGGCCAGAATACCCTTCGGACAATTTTCTAGACAAGTCCAGATTTTGACTCTTACCTCGGCAAAATGTGGGTCACCATGGGTGCAGTATCGTGAGCTGGTGTCTTCAGCCTCCGCCAAAAACCAATGTGGCAAGAAACTTATTCTTCTTGGTACCCTACCTGGAGAGATGACTGAGGGCCATAAACACAAATATTGAGTGCATTTAAGCTCTGACGTCTTCACATGCCACCACTTCTCTCAGACCGAGCTCACTAGAATGCATGGATGCTATTCAATCACCTAATTATGTGACATCAGCTTTTAAATCACCATATTCGTGAGCAGACGCTACGCGTGACCTTTAAGTTCGAGCTTTTGACGAAGTTGGTGAGTGCTAGCGACTAGAAGGGTGTTTGACCACTGCCCGAGGCTACACCTTATTTTCGATGTAAAGGTGAAAATCTGAATTTGATTATAAATAAGTCAAATATATGTAGTTTGAGCTCCTCAATTCCAATATTGCACCCGTTTGCACCAATGTCGAACACACCTGCTGTGTGTGTACAAGAGCAGGTTGTTTGAGCCCTCTTTAGGGTCACCTTCTTGAAGAGATGTTTTCATACAAAATGATTATAAGATTCGGAATACGTTTTAGATACGGACCTTCAGCGAATTAGTATTGTGTCTGATGTGCTGACTAAGCGAGCGGTCGAAGTATCAGTGTCTGAAGTATCCAATACGGTCTTTTTTCTCGCAAATGGGCAGTTGAGTAGTTTACAAGCGAATGTCTCATCTGTCGGGTCCGGTCGTGTGTATGCTGTCTAGGGGTGTCTACAGCTAAATGTAGAAACTTTATTGACCAGAGCGAACCGCTCAGGAGATTGAGAGGAGACGGGGCGGAACCTAAAGCCTTATATAAGAGTGCTTACATGGATATCATGAGATCTACAAGATTTTCGAAAATAGGGGAGAATAAGTACAACGAGAACGAATTGCGAAATGGGTTACTGTACAACAGAGAAGATTACAGGCTTAAGTGAACATAGATAACTGAGAACAGTGAGCATTATAACCAAGTACACTTAATGTACTTTATCTAGCATAATATCGTGAGGCACCCGTAGCTGGAGTTCACTTTTGTGGGCAATCTCCTTCACCGTGCAGACAAGCATGTCCATAGAGGCTTTCATCCATGAGCCATTTGCTCCGTGGCTGCCGGTTCATAGAGCAGCAAGCGCTCTAATTCCGCCATTTCAGCGTCCTCCATAGGTTCATTCTGCTCAGTCATATCGCTTCTGAAAAATTATGTGGTTACTGTAAGGCTCAAATCCCCTCTTGTTATTGCTAAGACGAGCGACACCACTCAAAACAACAGTTATATCCGGTCAATATTTTCGAAGCTCCGAATCTGATTTGATTTTTGTACAGATGGGTGTTGCGAAGTTTTGCACCAACTCCTTATTGTCGTTTGGAATCAATCGATATCACAGCGATCTTCTCGAGATTCCCCTCGATACAGGCTCTTCACACACGAGGAGATGGAGGATACCGTACTCACGGTACGCACCTCCTTTCCTCGAAGTGCTGCTCACTGCCTTTTATTATGGCAGGGATCTCGCC
>MU870854.1:10728-26882 GCA_036418205.1 Ostertagia ostertagi | reverse complement strand
CTGTCGCACCACATGCCCCTCTTACTGGAAGAGACCCAAAATTAAAGTTGCTGAAAACTATTGGACGGGTGACACAACTAATTGGCGGTCACGATGGCTCGGTATGAAGGAAAGAAACGAGCGGTCGAGTTACCGTGGTGGCTTCCTTAAAAGGGTTGATTGAGCAAACTACAATGATATGAAGTGCCTAAGCAAACTACAGGTTGAGAAGTGCTCAAGCAAACTACAAGGCTGAGACGAGACGTACTAGATTACAAGTGGCATTTTCCCAGACGCGGAAGCCACGCTATCAGCAATGTGATAAGACCCTGAAAACTACCCAAAATCAAATGCTCGTCACAATCAGCGTGTTTCGTGGCAAGGATGATAACAAAAGAGTGCTAAATAACCAGCTGTATTGGAAGTTTCACAAGAATGCTGGGTTGTGAACAAAACTTTCGCCCCAGGCGGGACTAGAACCCGCACCTCTCGCTTTCCGGGCAAGTGCGCTACCAGTTACGCTACCGGGGCACCATTTCATTCCAACTCAGCTTTCATGGTATATTTACCATAGCTTTCAGCACTCACTTGACTTGTTTTAAATTGCTACTGCTGTTTTTGAAAGCAATTCGCCTTGCGAAGGTTCCACAAGAATGCTGGGTGCTCGAGTCCCGTCTGGGGCGAAAGTTTTGTTCACAACCCAGCATTCTTGTGAAACATTCGCAAGGCGAACTGCGGCCAAAAACAGCAGTTAACAATCAAAACAAGTCAAATCTATCGGAAGCGTTGGGCGCGTCCATACTCAGCGTTTTGCGCAATCAGAAGATCAGAGATCAAAAGATTAGTGGGTTTCGCTGAAGATCAGACGAACTGATTGCTTATGGATCGTTCATAGTTGACGATCGTACGTGCGATTAGGCGAGTAGGCGATTAGCGATTAGGCGAGTAGGCGATAAAGAAGGATACGTATTGATTTGTTGCTCCGCCCATTGAGCGATCGCCTAATCGCCTACTCGCCTACTCGCCTACAAACAAACCAATCGGTGCGCCAGGGTCAACCGTCACGTTCGAACATTTTCGGGAATTTTTGCGACCCCCCTCTGGAAGGGGTCCAGTTGCGACCCCCACCAATACACAATTGCGACCCCCCAATACAACACCAGCCATCCCCCCACCGCGACCTTCCCTCTTCTATAGTATTTGATTCTGAGACCAGTTGACACAGCCCAAAACCTACCTAAAACTCCGAAACTCCGCCTACTTTCTTCCCCAAAAATAGCCGTCGAGCGGGGGGTATATACAACCACTGAAACGGCAACTTTTTTGCTTTTTTTCACACACACCTCTGCCCTGCCTGATGACCAAAGCGCGCGCAATGCGACCCCCTTTTCCCTCCCAGAGCCCAAATGCGACCCCCTTTTCCCTCCCAGAGCCCAAATGCGACCCCCTTTTCCCTCCCAGAGCCCAAATGCGACCCCCCCCCGTTCGCACTGTTCTAACGCACGGTTGACCTGATGTCCCATCGCCTACTCGCCTGTCGCTACAAACAAACCAATCGCGTACGCATGAGTCTCCCCAGCCTAATCGGCCACCCTCCTAATCGCCTAATCTATACATATATTTTCATTACAGACGAATCGCCTAATCGCCTCGCCTGATCGCACGTACGATCGCCAACTATGAACGCTCCACAACACAGCTTCATAGTCCTTTTTTCCACAAAAGTCTTCATAGTCCCTTTTTTTCCTTTTTTTTGAGCAGCATAACAATTTGAAGCGAAGCGGCTCTCAGACGCCGTCCCATCTAGACCATGAGGCCAAGTCTTATTATCACGGGTGTGCGGAGTGGTCCGAAGTCTACGCTCAGCAGTGCGGACGTCCTTAGTACGTGATAAGACAAGAGGGTATAGACCCTAATCTATCTACCCTTCGTTCGATGGCCCGAAATCAACGGAGGAAATGGTTGTACTGAAGCGTGTAAAATACGCATTCTTTGGCGGCATTCATTCTTCATACTTTAGAAGATTCGACATTTAGACTCAAAAGGAGAAAGATATACATCAATTATAATCGGACCACTTGATATGAGTTTCCACGCGATCTGGGCATTTCGACATCGATCTGTGCACATACTTTCGCGAATGTATCACGAAGCAAAGATTTGTTCATGTCCAGAATCTTTTCCCTTTCACCTTTGATCAGCGTCTGGTAACTCGTTAGTGGTAAGAACCAAGAAAATAAGAAGAAAATAGGCAGGGAATAATATACTGTGTAATGTGCGATATGAAACCAGGGCAACGGTCAGACTGTGCCTATCTTAAAAATTTTATAGCTCCCTCACCATAGACCACCCTCGTGTTCCTGGGACAAATCGACACACTCCAACTCCGCCCACTTTTCCTTAAAAACGGCAAAAGGGCCACCAAAAGTGGTGGAGAGGGAAGGATAAACATTCCTTAAAGGCAGTGATTACGATAATTTCAAGAAGGTTTAGAGAGACGTGGTGGTGCTCAATGGTACGCCAGTGGCGAAAAAGCGGAGAAATCCGTCAAAAAAAAACGGGACCCCTTTTTTGGCCGTTGGTTTTCACTCATGAACAGGTAACAGCTCAGAAAGCGGACGAGTTCAGCGCAACGCGTTTGGTGGCACCATGCCAAACCACGCTCCAATCGAGTTGCTCCAGTTGTGCCGCTGCTGGCAACGCAGCTCGTCCAAATCACCAACTAAACTAGTGGGCGGATCGCTTTTGGGGGCGGAGTGCTTTCGAAGTCCTGCTCAGCAACCAGCGCACCTTTCGTCGTGAAAGCGCTACACCTCGCTTCCCTGGCAGCCAAGTAACTGATTCGTGTGGTGCATATGCTTCCCGATGCGCTCCCTCTTTATCGTAATCGCTGCCTTTAAGAAACGGCGGGTCCTCTAATTTTTTTCTATTTCACGCTTCTTTCATGAAGTATTCGTCAAAATCGTCAACAAAACCCATCAGGAACAACACCCTCTTCCGCAGCCACGACCCCCTCCCCCAACATCCACAAATACGACCCCCTCCAATCGCACTTTCGAAAAGATAGTTAACCTTGGTCAACCCCAAAAACGACCCTCTCCCAAATCTGTAAATATGAATCCCCCGTTCGAATTCGAACGGACGGTTGACCTTACATAACCTAACCCTACAGAACCCACCACCGTGTTTCCACTATATACAAATGGTTAAGTATTACATTGGGCACAGAAAGTGTTGAACATGGCGGAGGACAGTTTTCATAGCGAATTATGTAGGTTGATCGTGACTCGCAGGTGTTCCCAAACAAACATTGTGCCGTATTTTAAGGCCTGTGGCTAGTGACCCCCAACCCTACATTGATCCCACATTTTCCAGCTAAATGTCAGCCTCGGCTGTAAATTACTGGCGAAAATTCTTTGAAAGAAAGCACATTAGGCGTCAGATTACGGTAGTCACTTGTAGTGCATTGCACACACACACCACAGTGACGTGCGCGCGAGGCTTCAAATTTTAATTTCAGTTGCATATTCTGCTTTTATTCCGAAGAGGTTTTTTTTATTCGTTTCCTGTATTCCATAACCTTGGATTTGATAAGCGCTGGTGTGCTAGAGGGGAAATTGAGGCGAAGTTGCTCATGTCAATAATGAAATTTTTCGTAAGAGAAGAAACCTCCAGGGAGTGGAATCCATTCTGTTTGCACGAGAAACGGTTTATGCATAAGCATGAAAATAGGAAGGCTTGTGGTTCTGGAGTCCATCAGTGCGCTGCCAAGCGATGCTCCTAATACGCTGAAGCCCTTTCGACGACATCTTAGGCTGATGTCAGAGTCCGCGATCATTTGCGCGATTTGCGCGATTTTCGCGAAACCTGCGATGGATCACAGGAGTTGGAAGTGCCCGATGAATACTGCGAGGTGTTGTTTAATCCTGCTGCGAATTCTGCTTGGCAGTAAAGATTCGGCTCCCCCACTTTCTTCACGATTTGGGGCGCGGCCGCGGCGAGCGCGGACGAGTCGATAGTGCCCGCGAACTGTGGTGGTGATGCGTTATTCAAATTTACCCACACAGTTCGCGGGCACTATCGACTCGGCCGGGTTTGCCGCGGCCGCGCCCCAAATCGTGAAGAAAGTGGGGGAGCCGTACAAGATCGCGCCATCGCGCAAACGCGAAAATCGCGAAGAGTGGATCGCGGACTCTGACACCAGCCTTACCCATCTCCGTCCCCTTCCAACATTCAGCGTACGGCACTAGGACAGAAAGCGAATTTTTCGCGTTTCGCAGCGCGAAACATTTTTCGCTGCGGGAACCTCAGGTCCACCGCTGATCATCAGTGGACCCGAGGTTCCACAGCGAAAAATGTTCCGCACTGCGAAATGCAGAGGTCGCTTTGTTTTAGTGGACCATACCCGTACAGTCATTCTGCCGTGAACTTGGTTGCAGGCGATTGTGACTGTTCTATTGTTTTTAGAGGGATCACTAGTCAGCTGAAGAAAGAATGTCTCCTAAACATCTTGTCAAACAAAATCCTACAAATAAAGGAAAGCTCGAGAAGGATGTTCTCAGGTTTTTGGATGCACACAAGGAAGAAGGTATGATAGGCTACTTCACTGGAGTTTTATGTATTGCTGAACTAACTTTTTCAGCCACAACTCGTTACGAAGCTCTAACACGTAAGGGCGTTGAAGTGTATTTCAAAATTCGCGAAGATGTTATGAAAGCTGCAGAGTCTATGCTGCCAAAGGTGAGAAGATTGTCAGGTTACTTGACATGGCACAAATAAATAAGTAGTTTTAGGACCGCCAAATAGGCAGCTATTCCAATGAGAGGGTGCATTTCGATGCAATAGCTCTCAGTGGCTACAACAGTAACTCCATCTCTCCTGGGGAAGGAAGCCTTGCGGTTAATGACCAATTTACTTGTGCAAAAGTAGACTAGGTGGTTATTACCTTTTCTGAACCTGACAAAAGAGATGTTTGGAAGTTAACACAGTTGGGTGAATAAACAATTTGAAGGGATTTTCGTTTCCCCAACCTGAAGAAATGATAGCATACGGTCCGACAGGGGGTGGGGTGGTGGGCGAGTCAGTCGACATGTGTGGAAAGCTGGAACTTGGAATGTGCCAGTTTACCCCATCTCGCTGAGGCGCAGCCATGCAGCGGCTCTTTCCTCCTTCCCCTCTTAATAGGCGGTGTAGCGGGATAGTATTGCAGTAATTTCCAACCGGTTCTTCAAGTGGTGTGGTTTGTCTCTTATCCGTTGGATCTCTAAGAGAATTTTTAGTGCGTCGCCGCTCTGGTTGAGGATAATCGTGCATTCTAGAATGTTTGTTAATCTTGAATTTGAGTTTCATCTAATTGTGCGTCTTTTAACGTGCATCAGGGATAAAAGAATTTGATGGGAATTGGGTCCTTTGTAGAGTCTGTGAAATGTTTCACGCAAGACCAAAAACATTCGGCGTTGATCAACTTTTCGGGGTGCGCTATGCATTCGACTTCCATTCGGAACTATAGTGGCTTTTCTAACTGCGGTCCATAGAGTGATTTGTGTGGGCTAGCCCATTATGCAAGATAGTGTATCTCTCTTCCCAAACAGGACTTGCACCAATACACCGATCTCGCAAGGTAGGAACGCTTGGCTAATCTGGACGGCCATCCAGGCCATACCATCCAGGATTTCCCTGACCGCGCGCATAGTATGCGGCGCCACTTGGCACTACACCATTGCCGTCTCACATAATCATTATATTGTCATTATGCCTACATTTATTTTGAGTATTGAGTCTTTATAGGAAGTGCTCGAATCCAATCTTTTCGATTTCGTAAGCGGAGAAGCTCTTGCTGACGGCTCTCTGGCAGATGATTCAAAAGAAAAGGGTGATTTTGAAAACTTCGTGAGTTTTCAAAATTTTCTATTTATTTTCAAGGAGTAAGATGAGAGTAGGTTTTTCTGAGTCGTCCCGCTCGAAGCCTGCTCACACTGCCGAGAGGAGTCATGCAAAGAAATAGTGCACACACATGTGGACAATCTGTGCTCTGAATAATGAATCCATGGAAAAGATCACAATCGTGTTGAATACTTTACAGGAGGGTTAATCTCTGCTTCCCTTCCCATGCTTCCCTTGTTCTCATTTCCTTATGCCTAGTCCCAAAAAGATCCGCGGTTCCTGTTTCAGTCGCCGGTTCGCCCGTTGGGCGGATCCCTAATCGGGCCCTAGGCAATAAATGTAACGCACGGAAGTCCAGGCATACTCTGGGTCTTACCCGGTCTTACACCGAACATTTACACATACACCTTTTCCGGGTTTACCGACTACTTGAACTTTCTTCTGTGGTCCTGCCACGAATGGTGGAGAGCACAGACGATTAGAGAACGGCGCCTGGCTCGGCTCTAAATCCCAAGAAGGTGAGAACCAGGACTAAGCCTTGTAGGGGGAGGGACTCCGAGGTGGGTGAGCCAACAGGCAAAAGTTTGAGTGTGTGGGTTATTGTGGCACGAGCCGCTGACAAGGCGCAGGGCGCAGACGAGAGCGTGAATCGAGGCAGCTTAAAGGACCGAGTTCAAGTAGTCCGTCGACCACCGTTGCTCATGCAGTGTCCATGATTCGAAAACTGTGGAATCTTGAGCAGATCTGAGGCGCTCAAACACGCTTACCTTCCCCCTGCTTTTCATACATTACGATGGCATCGAATTTGCGAAATGCGTGGAGATTGTCAGAGTAACCTCACCCACCCATCGCAATCGATCACCAATCCAATGGGCTTTGTATTACTGTCTGAGGATAGGGTGCTATAGGTCCCCGATTGCATGAAGTGATGGTTTTCCGTCTCTCTTCTGCGTGCACTATTTGGCTTTCTCTCATTCGCTTCTCTGAACATATTTAGCAGAGTTTCCCTCTTATGAACTAGATTGTGAAGACAAACTCTGCTTGTATGAACCCGAAAATTCAATTAGGATTAGGTTTAATTGTGTATTCTATGTATGTTGCTATCAAGTAGTATGTTTGAGATCGACATACGACCCTGATGCAGTTGCTGGCTTTTTGGAAATGTTCTTACCTGTCGTAGTACAATCTACATGCTATGAGAGATGGAAAGTGAGTGTTGTTCAGTTGATCAACTATTCTTAGGGATTGATCTGGGAGCAGTTGCCGTTCAGACTACTTAAATGTATCATTTTATGCCATCGTTCCCATTTGTGCTGCCTGGTTTCAGCGTACGAACTCCTCTGCAACAAAACATGGCTTTTTCGAACCTTCCATCTGTCATTAGACCGAAAGTCAATGACGTCAGGTGAGCATGCGATGGAGAGCTGGTTTTCCTGCCATTTTCTAATATTATCCCTCGTTGAAGAGAACGTCATTTTCGTGCTGCTAAAGGCAATGAGGTTGCTTTCTCAGTTGACGGATCTCCTCGTCGTGCTGCTAATCCAAGTCGGATCATAACGGTTGTTAATGAAGCAGGTACGATTTCAGAACTTCTTCAAGTCAGTGTCTCATAACGTATAGAAGTGTTATCGCTCAGGGCTGATATGGATACGATGAAATTTATTGAGTTAACCTATTAGACCCTAGAATTTTTTGTTTTGGCTTCTTTTCTGCGAACAGTGCCCATCTCACTGCTTTTTCAAGTTACCGCTTGCTGAAGGAGCTTTATTCGGCAGAGTTGTGGAGGCAGTAAAGGAATCTGGCGGTAAACAATCCTTTTCCTATGCTGTTCCTGATCACTGGAGCTCAATTAAGTTTTGCTATCGGTGATTTCGGTCCCACCGCTTTTGGAATTGGTTGTTACGGTCAGAGGTGCGGTTCGCAGCCAGGGTTAGAGAGAAAGAACACAAAAACTACACCAACACCGAAACCAAGACCCCCCACACTCGGTACAGGGGCAATGCCGTTGTGTGTATGAAGGAAAAAATATGTCACAATTTTAGCAAAATCGGCACGATTCGACAGCGATTGGTGGATCTAGCTCTGCGTGATGCATGCTTTGGAGCCCCAAATGCCTCCGGCGCTTACGCCACAATCGCATGGGCTTTCAGGTACATGGTGGTGTTTGAGCGAGGAGTGGTTACGGCCGCCCTCGAATCGCGCTCTGTCCCAACCGTGACTGCGATCGCGAGAAATCGCAAAGTCTGTACCTACCACTTTCTAAGCAGACTTCGTTTCAGTCAGCTAATTTCGAAACATGGATAGGCAGGATTCAATCGTACGTTATAGGGTGGTAAAAGCGTTTTGCTCTCTCTATCCTTCTGATTTCCCCGAGTTTTTTTAGGATTCCATATTCTATGAATCATTTTGGGCAAGCACCGCAATCTCATCGAGATTCCATTGTCGTAAAAGCGCAAAACTTCGCTCGGATGTTTCTAGTGTATCCCTTGGGGCTAGTTACAAATCGACTGTGGAGGACTTCATTCATAAGATTCTGAAAACTACTTGTTATTAGCCACTATTCACCTCTGTATCCATGTAGAGCTCGTTCTGTGCACTTTCCGAGAAATATTCGTCTCACGCGCAATGTAAACGTGATGTCATGATGTCAGGTGTGCCAATACGGTAGACGTATATGTTCGTTAGGTCTTCTGCTTGCTTCTACATACTTTATTCCAGATTATCGAGAGTGAGGAGGACGCGTTTTCTCCAAATTCGCGTGAGGTTGTGTCAATGTTCAAGTCCTTGATGCGAAGAAAGATGACGGAGGCTGAAAGTGGAGATCACCCTCAGGAACTGGACTGATACCGGCTAGCCCCAATAAAGGTTTTTATTCGGGGAACTAACGGCGGATATCTCATGTAATTATGTGATGTAAATACCACTAACTTTTTAGATTTTTTGATCTGTTGGAATCTAATTGATTTTTTCTTTGCATGTCAATGAAGTGTCAATTGTGTAAAATTATATAGTTAACTACGTGGATGTGGTGACAATAATGAAACTGCAGGCAAATTATTCCCTTATTTTTCATAATGTGACATAAAGCTGCAATTAGCGACTGTTGTTCTCCTGTTCAAGGTCTCCTCCTAAACAAATAACTTACTGTTATACTATTCCGTATTATTATATATATTATTATTTTTATATTTGTTATTTTTAATTATTGTTAGCATAGTTTTTGCCCTTTCCATTTTTTTTTTCTGGGGATTAAGTGGGTTTTGTTTGCAAGCAACGATTGCATCATGTTCAACTAAGAAGTGTCAGCATTGATGATTTACTGTAGTTTTGCGATTGTGACGCCGACGTTTTTCGACGCCTAAATATGGATGAGCTGTTCTCACCAGTTTTTCTTAGATTTCGTAAACGTTAGAATCAAAATGCATTGCTGTTAGATTTTGCTGGAGGTGCTCTGTTCAGTTTCGGAATGTGAACGAACAGTTGAGCAGTGGGTTTTTTTTTGCTGGTTCAGGGGGGGGGGGGCGATTCCCCGTCACCAGATGATTGATGACGCATGCGCCACGAATACGCGCCCTGCAATGTTTTTCGCAACAAACCAGTTAGGAGCGAAAGTTGCTCTTTATTACCAATGCATTCTACAAGCGCTTGTGGTTGTGGTTGCCGAATCTTATTGTCAAAGTTGTTTGCTTTTTGCGATTAATTTACTTTGACATTAGGGATTGCTCATTGTGCTCTGTTTGTCGTAGAAGTTCATTGGGCATTAGGGGCAAGTGACGGCTATCTCTGGAATGTGTGATGTCCAGTAACACTTAAATTAGTGCTCCGCCGGAAGCGCTGTGCTCAACGCCGGCAAGTATTGATCCTTCCTCATACGCCCCTGTTTGGGCTTCGCGTTTGATAAAAGCCGATTCAAATTCGATAGGAAACGTCGATCAAGCGCGCTACATTTTTGTTTTCTATTTTTCTCTGTCTTGTTAATAAATATTTTCCTTTGTTTCCAACATTTGTTTCCTTTTTGTTGATTCGTTGCTGGCAAAAGGCTGTTGCTATTGATTGTTGAGTCGATGCCAATGTGCAAGAGGGTCTTTTCCGTTCTTTCCTGTTGTGCTGCCCATTCATATTTGAGACAATCGTTTTAGTTATGGCTGATAGTGAAGTGAAAGCTCGACGTAAGTTGGAGGAGGCGGAGAAGAAAACAAGAGGCGGTGGAGGTTTCCTTGGCAAAATTTTCGGAGGTGGTGGTTCTGATGAAGCTGCCGATCTGTTCATTCAGGTATGCTTTATTGATTACATATTTCTGGGTCTAATTCAGTAAGGGGCATGTTCTTTGAAAATTGCTGGCGCCTGCAGAAGTTGCAATTTTTTGCGAATCGAGGAATTCTTTAGGCTGCGTGAAGATTTCAATTTCCGCCTTAACACCCACCCCGAAGCTTCCTTCCCCTTTGAAAAACGGATTTTAGGCGATGAAATGATGCACCACATGCCCATCCCTCCTCTCTCACTGGATAGGACCCAATATTTTCTGTTGTTATCTTTTTGAACTTAAATAGGAGTAACAACATCATTGAGAAGTTCCTACGCTGTTTTGTGATAACACAATAGTTTTATGCTAGTCCTTCAAATAATTATTAATTACTTCCATTCTATCAGATTCTCTTTATTTCTAGCTAGCATAATTATTGAAGGCAACTTTTGAATACATCACTATCTTCTCCCCTTTCCATTTAGTTTGACGCCTGCATATTCATGAAATAGCTAAGGAACTTGAGAGTATCACTTCATTATATAAACCAGAACTTTGGTGTGTCGGTTTGTTGTGTGTGTGTGTCGTTCTGTCCGTCCGGACCAACCGCTCACAAAACCAGGGAGTACGAAGGGCAACACTTCGTGATGTTGATGTCATGATCATGATAACACCCACAGCGGCTATATAAACACCGATCGAGCACACTCAGTCTCATTCTACATGGTGCTGCCGTGGCAGCCGGATGAGCGGGGAGGGGAGGGGAGGGGTAGGAAGAGGGTAGAGGGAAGGGGGCAAGAAAGGGGAGGCTGGAAGGGAGGGGAGGGGGAGGAGGAAGAGGAGAGGGAAAGGGCCGGAGAGAGAGGGGTATAAGGAGGTATAACACATTCAATAGTGAGGTGGTTAATGGAGTACGTCATGCTGCTATTCCGTGGTTCCTCCCTACCCTGTGATGCGCGCGATAGCGGGCGGAGCAAACCTGGTGTTTTCAATAAAGCAGCGCGAGCTCATTGGCACTATATCACTCCTACGTTTACTCCATTCATTATTCCATCTAGCGCCTACAGAACTTTTGAGCAGTGATCGAGCTTCATCTCTTTACTCAATCAATGTTGAATACATCTAGTGCTCATGGTTTTTCTTTTAACAATTTAACATTTTCTCACAAAAATTCTGTTTAAATACCTCTAAATGTAAGTCTCCTAGCACGACGTTGAAGTCTCGACCACCGCTGAAGATGGAGACGATGTTACTGATGCTGATACATCCAGTAGGTGCAGTGACGCCGCAATGGAATGTGACTTGTGCGGTCGCGAATTCCCCAATGTTGTCGATTTTGAAACACACTATGATGCTGCACATTCTCACCAATGCGTTGCTTGCTCGAAAATGTTCATCACGAACAAAGCTCTCGAAGTGCACAGCGATGAGAAGCACTGTCCTTTCCATAGGCTGCGGATGGAGCAGAATCCAAACGGGTTTCATTTCAAATGTTACCATGAGAATTGTGACCAGAGCTTTGCTGAGGAAGGTGAGCGTGACGTACACTGCCGTGAGAAGCATAATATCGACACCGTTGAAGTGGTTATTGAGCGAAGAAAGCTCGCCAAGAGGGTCTGTGATCTCGGATCGTCTTTGGACAGATTGACCGTTTCGTCGAAAAAGAAAAGTACCGTGCCAAGAGCGATTTGTTTTGGAGGAGTGCAGGAAAAAGTATTTGAAGGTGTTCGTAATGTTCGACGTCCACGATCTAAGAAGTTGGATAGCTAGCAACTCATTGACTGATTTTAATTATACATTAAAACTATTAATAAAAAAATTATGTGGTTGTGTTGTACCATAGCATATTGGTTTGTACCAGGAATTATCTCACTATTTGTCAGGCTGGAAACTTGTTTAAAATGGCAAAGTTATGGAAAGAAGCCGGCGACGCGTTTGTCAGGGCAGCTGAGCTTCATGGAGCAAAGGTTTCTTACTTTTTTTTCTGTTTTGCTTGTCAAAGGGTAATCTTTTACTGTGTTAAGGGCGATTCCAAGCATGATTGTGCCAGTCAATACGCAGAGGCCGCGAATTGCTACCGGAAGATCAATCCGCAGGTATTTACTGCTTTCATAATCAATTCTAGATGTTCGAGTGAATCTGCAGAATCGATTCGTGATATTTATAAGGAAGACTGAGTGTGAATCCATATACAGAACGAATCTAATGAATTAAAATCATTATGAATTATGTGGTTGTATTTCTTTCATTTTTAATCCCAATTCTGTTCATGATCAAACGGTCAAAAGTTTTTACAGTTAGCTGTGGATTGTCTACTGAAAACTTCTGAAATTTACACTGATATGGGCCGGTTCAACATGGCAGCGAAGAACCACGTCACAATCGCGGAGCTGTGAGTGTTTTCGTAATCAGTCTTTGATGGATGAAAAAGTGTTTCAACGTTTATAACTTTGTTTTTTTTGGCATTTTCTTTTGTCCACTACTACTTTTTGCTTTTGTTCCGTGTCTACTGGCAATGGATTATTCAGATTTGAAACGGAATGTCCTGATACGGAACAATGTATTCAACATTATCAAAAAGCAGCAGATTATTACAAAGGGGAAGAGTCCAAGAGTAGTGCTACCAAGTGTCTTATCAAAGTGGCTCAGGTTGGTGGTCTCTGAGCAATTTTTCTTGCTTGATCCTCCTTTCGAACTATGATATTAGATTGAAATGTCGAAGGGCTCGATGTTGGGCATTCTTTTTGTTGGTTTTTTTGTGAAAAGTCATTTATAGTTGCTTTCGCGTCCACTCGATCACATTACCTGCGATACATATATCCTACTATTATATAAAGCGCTAACTTTGTGTGTCGGTTTGTGTATCTGTATGTGTGTGTGTGTGTGTGTGTGTGTGTGTGTGTGTGTGCGTGTGTATGTATGTATGTGTGTCCGTCCGCAAAATGAAGTGAGTGAGAAGGAAGCTCATGGGATAAACAAACCGCTAACAAATCGGGTAGCTTACAGGATTTGAGATATCAATGTTTTGTAGCAGGATAGTTGTGATAACACTCTTAGGGCTATATAAACACCTGCTTAGCACACTTCCGTTCATTCCACATGGTGCTGCAGTGGCAGCTGGAGGGCAGTGGAGAGAGGAAGGGAGGATGAGGAAGGGAAGCGAAAGGATGAGGCAAGGGAAGCGAAAAAATATCTACATTCATTCATTGGACGGTGAAACTCCAGTTCGGGGGGGGGCACTCCATTGCTATCTTATCCGTAGTACTAGAGAGCAGTTCTTTGGGCTATCGAACACTACGGATAAGATAATAAGTGAACGACTCATTTCGAGCGTACTTTTGATAAGGACCGGTGGATGTCCTACATTCCACACTACCTGCCCACATCCCATCCACTTTTCTGCACAGGTGATCCACCCTGGAGCTCCTGCACCCTTAGCCCTTTGCGGAGGTGTCCTTTCTCCTGGTCCAGGACCGTTCCCTTGGGTCATGGCAGCGCGGAAATTCGCCAGACTGTTTCGGGTTATCCACCTGTCATTCACCAATATTTTAATAGAAGTCGCACTTTAATGGTGCAGTCGATATTACCGCGTCGGTGCGCCCTCTTATCCTTATCTTTGAGGGAGTATGTGTGGAAGAGAAAATGCGAAGGGGCCCCCCCGGAATTACTGCGCATGGTTGGACCTATCAAATGATTGTGTCCCTTCTACTGTATGAAACACCATTGTGTTGCATACGCGTCACTTCCACGAGGTGTTGGTGTCACAGGAGGAAGGGACCATAGCGGAGGATAGAAAGCTTGCGCAGGAAAGGAAGGTCCCGGCGGTTGACGGGGGACTAATCTGGTCCTTAATAAACGAACTCTTTCTTCGATCTAACTGGATACCGAAAACAGTCTTACGGTTGTTCTTAGAGCGGAGGCGCTCCTTCTCATTTTATGTTTAAGGCGCCTTCTTTTTAGGATACGGTTAGCTTTCTTTTTTGCCTATTACATTTTTATATTATGACAAAGTCTAGTTGAATATTCGGAGCGATATTTCATTTTCCACTCCCCACTTTCTTCCTTCCATCATTCTTCTCTACTTTCGCAGCTCTCATTGTTGACGCTGTTCTACTCTACCCGAAATTAGTAGTTATCATTTGGGGACTAGTAATCTTACAGCTTCGTTTTAAAGAGGCTTAATTTTTTTGTAGTTGTTATTTTTTTTCCTGCTGGTTTTGTAATGTGTTTCAACTTGGGTTTTATTTTTTCGTGATTAACGTATTTGCTTGCGGTAGGAAATTTTCCCTGCCGTGCGTGTTTGCGTTACATTCACGAGCGATTACTGTAAACTATAAAAATTTTGGATGCTATTGTTTTCTTTCTACTCAGTTAATTCCGAGAAAGTGAATGCAAAATCGTCAAACTTTTCTTTCAGTACGCTGCACAATTGGAACAGTACCAAAAAGCTATTGCCGTGTTCGAGGAAATTGCTATGTGGGAGGCAGACCATCCTACTCTGAAATATGCCGCTAAAAATCACTTCTTCCAAGCCCTTCTATGCTATCTTTGCATCGATGTGGTAAGTAGCAAAATGGCTTGACGAACTTGAGGCGTGGTCATACCTTGCGACCGCCTCACACTTTTTTTGCAGTTCGAGTACGAAGTAGATATCATTGATCATGCAATCGGAGTACCGCATGATCGATGTATACATATCTACTCCTCAAAAACTTGCAGGATCGCAAACTCTGATCGCGGCCTATATGGTTGAACAATATGAATGAAAAGTTTTCAGCTTGACGCTCAACATGCGCTGAAGCGATACGAGGACGCTTCTCCATCTTTTGCAGACACTCGCGAAGCTAAGCTGATCAAGGTATGAAAGTTTGTTATTGGTGGGGCAGAGTTTGCTGCACCAAGATGTCGCAAAACACAGCTGCAGCGTTGAAGAGTTGGAACTACTATTTACTTTTATTTTTTCATTTATTTTTTTATTCTTACTGATTAGCGTCTATATGTGGTAGCGGGATTCCCGCGCAAACGGTGGAACCCTGGGCCTCAGAAGACGACGATTTTGTCGAAACATTAGGCCGAACTAATGAATGTTCCACCTATAAACCTCGTACTACTTTGTTCGATTCATATTCATTGTATAGGTTAATCTAGCAACATCGCAATATTTTTGTGTGTAGTAGTACTCCTTTATGCTCCCCAGACCACTCCGTAATTGAAGTAGTATTGTTTGAAATCATTTGAAATAATATTCATTCCGCGTTGTTCGGGTTGATGAAGTAGGACGAGTACAATGATGGTGGGTAGATATTTTCGTTAAGGATCTCATCGCATGTTTGGAAGATGGCAACGAAGAGCTCTTCACGGATACTGTTAAATCGTTCGATAAAATCAGTCGGCTTGACCAGTGGCATACAGGATTGTTGGTGAAAATTAAGCGATCCATTAGCAAAGAAGAGGAAGATGATCTCAAGTAATTGTTCAATTGGATTTTCTTCTATGAAATCACTGCGCTTTGATTATATTGTGCACCTTATTGATGAACATTTTCACTTAATACTCGGTGGTGTAGTAAGGCTGGACTGTTTGACTATTTGTGTTAGAATCACCATGTAAATCAAAGCATCCATATAATGAGGGTTGTGCAAGTGTTTTATTGTAAATACGATGCATAGGTTCCGAGCAGCAACACAGTTATTGTAAGTAGATTTAATGAGTAAAAATAATTGGACCACTTAGTAAATATTAGCTTGTTGTGATGGAATTGCGCGGAGAAGCATTGCTAATAAAGGTACCACGTTATTGTTCAAATGTTGTCAGTGAAGATGGAAATCTTATGTAATACTGTCGGAAAGTGTTGTTCATTCAGATGTAGGTAGTCGTTGAAAGATCATTATGCTCTTGAGCTCTTAGTAATAAATAAGGGAAATGCGGCAAGACGGGAGGAGGTGGTGAGGAAGGCATAGCGGCCGCAAAGCCCTTATAATCGTGGATCGCTTCCTGTTACAAATAGTAAATTTCAGTGCTGAGCTTTAGGGGGGGAGGACTTTTCTAC
>MU870854.1:0-10094 GCA_036418205.1 Ostertagia ostertagi | reverse complement strand
GCCTCTATGGTTCGAGTTTTCGTGTCAATTTTCTTGTGCAGCGCGCCTGGCGTCTCGTCATTTTTCGTTGTTTTCGTCGTCGTTCATTTCTACTACCAGAAGCTATGATACTTCCACGCTAGGAAATGGCCTGAAATCTGCAAAGAGGGATACTTGTTTCTATTGCCGGTTTGCTCTTTGGCGAGTCACATCAAAGCTGACGTAATCAAAGTGAACGTTCCACTCTGCCTCCGCTGAAATAGCTAGAATTCGACGGCGAAGGACAAGCAGCTGGGGTGGCCAATTTGTGGGTGAACAGAGGGATGAGGCGTGGGAAGGAACGGTGAAGACCTCGTTAGGGGCAGGGTGAGCACACTGCCCGTAGGAGCGCCACATTTTGCTCCCGTGGGGCACAGAATTTCTTTATAGTAGGCACATTTACTCTTCTTCGACACATAAGTTATCGAAACGCTCAACAGTTGGAAACGAAGGCCAAAGCGCATTCAAATTGTTCACTGCTTGCTGCAAGAACGCCACACTTGGCTTCGTTTGCCACCTGGCTCCGTCAGTGACGCATATAATTCCTCTGTGTACGCCCCTTAAACTACTACCTTTTAGTCACTTATAAAAGATGAGAATCTGAAGTGTTTTGCATCTACTGAGTTACTGAGCATGAAGACCGGGGAACTCACAAATTTACAGATTGGTAGAATTCCAACCAGAGAATTTTTTCGTGGGGAAAAAGGAATGCTCGATCTTTCACTCGAGGTTCACGGTAGGAGGAATCCAAAGAGTTACTTCCAATTCGCTTTTGAAGATCTAGGGAACATATGTTTGGAGAAAAATGCGCTCTGGATGTGTTTTTCAGGACTTCTTATTACTAAAATAGTGGGACTAGTGAGGTTGATTGACCACCTGCTGCCCTCAGAAAAAATATCGCTACGCGAGGCTTTCCCCTACTCTTCGTGTGATAATGTGCTGTGTGTGCTAAATAATTTTATTGAAAGCTTTAACTTACAGCACTTTAACCGTTGCAGGGACATTTTCATAGCTTCTTAATGTTCAGGGTTCAGGATCCATGGGCGATGCAGATATCGAATACTGGCGCACAAAGTACGCTTTACTAGAGGAGCAGTTTCAACATCAAAAGAATCGGAATGAAGAGCTAGAAGATCGACTTTTAAATATGGTTGAAAAGATTGAGACGGAAAAGAAACAACTAGCTGGTGAGATCGATGCACTAACGAGGTACCCAGTTTCCCGTTATGAAACATTTGCTAGATCCCTGTACTGCTTCCTTAGCATCTCTTCAGGAAACTAGAATGGTTAACTTCAGTACAGAAATCAAATTCGAAGATGGATGACACGACAGAAACATTTGAACCCGAGGATCCATCAACGACGGTTCGGTCTTTGAGAATTATTTGAGTATCTGGATAATCCTGTTTGCGAAAATCCAGCTCAAGTTTCTAATACATTCTACGCCTGCGTGAATCACGTGTTATGCACGCAGCAGCTTTCACGTGTGAAATCGCATGAAAGAGTACGCTTGTCGGCTATGACCGTTTCATACGATATGTGAAGCGTCAAGAACAAGAGAGATGTGACGGGTCCACACCCTTTTCTAATCTTCGGCTGTCAGCGCATGTGAAATCCAGCGAGCGTTTTGATATACCTTGCCTACCCTTTTCAAGGATTGGCGCCTATAATAGAGATCTTGGAGTGGCCACAATATCTCGAAGCTTTCTTATATGGCCCTTTCAATGAGCCGAAGCAATCGCGACTCATCGGCTTTCATCAGTCGCCCGACTCTTTTATCGTCGTTCAGAGAAGATTCAACTGTCTTTGATTTTTCAATCTACTGTTTGGTAATGGCATAGCTGGTAGAGCCTTACCCAAAAGCTTCGCTAATATTTGTACCGCCTCGGTTATTTTGTGGCCAAGGCGAAGCAAACACTGTAAACCTCCATGCGTTAATTCAATTATTAATTTAGTTGCCGTTTGAGAGGGTCGTTCTCAGCGAATTGTTGCCTGCTGAAAATATCAAACTTCTTCTTCTTATTCTTAGCGTTGTCTGATGCCGGGTTCGCGAGCGCGTTGCCACCTCAACCTTCAATACGGACGCGAGTCGCGGTGGTTCAGGGTCCCCCGTGCTTCCAGGCACACGCTCGTTCCACGGTCCTTCCGGCGCACCACTTCTTCCTCTATACACGCCTATCGCGTGCCGCAAACGGGGCCCTACAGTGCCTAACCCAGGATGCTGGGATACTGGGCCATGCCCCAGTGAGTAACAACCCACTTAGCGCACGCACATGATGACCTGGGGCTGCCATAATCGGGGCCCCTGCCCGGCGCTCCCTAGCTGACCCGGTGCATGTTTATACTTAGTCACACATACTAACTACACATGTTGGGATCATAGTTTCTTGAGCGATAAACATCCTTTTGACGATCTTACAACTGAACTGGCCTGCGAGTGGGAGAAGCTCCGGCATACGATGGTGTTAGTGTCGTTCGTCGAACGTTAGCTAGGTACAGCTCGGTTAACACGTCGCTGCAGCACGATAGTTGTCCGCGGGGCCGGAACTAACAGGGACATAACGCTCACCAGCACTCGGAATACTAGATAGCGAAATCGGTATTTAAAGACAGCATTACGAGCATGCCCGAACATGCTGACGGGTGCTAGCAGGCACCCCTAGCCGTTCGCCTTCCTCGCGTTGCCCGACGACCGTCTCTCCCGGAGGAGACGAAGAGCGCCGACTGGCAGAGGCGACCCTTTATATAGGCCTCGGCTGGAGGCGTGGCCGGAGGCGGAGCACGCGCCTCTCGCCGGTGCGTGCGCCGCCAAGCGACCAACGGCGCGACAGGGGGCCGGGCGCGCGGTGCGCCCACGACCGTCGTCGCGAACCGCGACATGCACCATCCTGTGGCGGGTCCGCTTTCCTGAGCCAGAAGCGAAACATCAGTCGAGACTGCATTCGACAGGGCTGTGTAATCAAAGCGATACTTTTCACGACGCCACTTTTCCCGATCTATGTGCCTGATCGGGGTGAAGGCCAACTAATTTCAAATCCTCATGCAACGTATCAAGCCATCGTTGCTTCGGGCGTCCTCTTGGCCGCTTTCCTGGCACGTTAAAGTCTAGACCGATCTTACGGACACTCTCATCATTAGCGCGAAGGACGTGACCGTACCACCTCAGGCGAGCTTCGCGCATCTTATCAGCGATGGGAGCCACACCGAACCGCTTTCTGATGGTATCGTTGCGAATGTGGTCCAAACGCGTGACCCCGGCAGTCCAGCGCAGCATTTTTGTCTCCATTACACTGAGACGAGCCTCAACCTCTTTAGTCACGGGCCAGCACTCTGCTCCGTAAATGGCGACTGGTCGGACGACGGTAGATCTTAGATTTCTGTTTAATTTATTTAGAGCTGAAAATACCAAACTGATTTCATCATTTGTTGTCAGCAACACCAATTTCTGCTATGCGTAGTCTCCACTCCTTCCTACAACAGGGCCGCCTTTGTCGAGCTGCCAGTAAGATGACAGGCCCTGTCCACTTTTGATACTTCTGTTTGTCGCTGGTTGTCTGCACGCGAAATGAAGGCGATTTCACTCAAGCGTCGTCCACTGTAGCGAAGGTCTCACCGAGTGTTTCTCATGCTGGTAATACGTGCAAAGTAGCAGACATCTGTCAGTATTCGGCGGGCAGCCGCCTTCAAAAGCTTACAAGGGGCGTATTGCAGTTGAAGTTCCTCCTCTACATTTATCGAAGAAAGCACCCTACCGTGTCCATTCCTATACACACGTTTGAGTGCTGGATGGGAAACCCTCCCATGGAGTTTTAATTGAGTACCTGAATGGCATCAATGACCAGCTTCCTTCGAATATAGCTGGAATCCCTAGATAATTTTGTTTGATAAGTTTTACCTTTTCTCTCGATTCTCATTGTGCGTTTCAGAAATCCCAACGGTGCACACGTGCACTTGACTGTTAGCGTGTCTATTTCATGTGTGTATGTCTGTTTGATATCTGCTGACTCTTTTCCGAAGTTCCCCTTTTACTCTGTGCGTATTTGCTGCCGTTTTACAGGAAGCTTCTCACACGGATATAGACTTTTTCCGACCATCTGGCAAGAGCATTATTCTTGGATCACGCGGCTCATCATTTCCAACGAAAGGTTATCATCATTTCCCTGTCCTTGCTCTCGATGAAGGTATAATCTACGGATTTCGATGGAAAAAAGGTAGTACTGTAAAAATTGTATAGGCTAATGAGAAGTACAACTTCGCTTTCAGAAATAACATATCATTGTCTTATTTGCTCAGTTCAAATGTCAAAATTAATTTATTTGGTGATGGTGAGGGATATAAATAGTCTGATAGAAATATTGCAATTTGGTTCGAATTTGTTCACAGGTTCATGAAAAGGGACTTGAAGACGTAAACAACATTTGTTTTCTCTATCGAGAAGTGTGCGGAGTGCATCATTTTGTCTCCTATATATAGATAGGGAACGCCATTCGTCGCGGGACCCACTGCCTTAACCCGCGGGGATCCCAAGCGATCGCGGTTGGATTCGAATATTCCAGCTTCTCACGCATGTCAAGTGACTGCCCTCACCCCCCACCCCCTAGACTGGCTACACTGCCCCTGGCTCACGGATTCCCCGCTCCACATTGAAGGGTTCACTGTAGCAGGAGGCAGTGGGACCCGTAACGAATGGCGTCCTTTTACTAGTCAGTAGGAGTACAAAACGATCAGTCAGGTGGCGCTCCTTGGAAAAAACGGAGAAAAAGCGGAAAAGAAAAACCCGCGCTACTTATGCCTAGCGATGAAGTTTCAAATTTCTCAGTTCTCTAGGCTGCCTGTGTACCAGTATCAACTGAGAGACTCGAGATCTGCTAGGGATGTGGACGCTACGCTGTAACGTAAAGGATATCACAACGCGACATATTATGGGACTAAAGAGCCGCCTAGTGTTGAGGCCCACTCAGTGCGCCAGTTGAGAAGAGGAAGCACAGATTTTAGATTCAAGGCGGGTCCTGCCTCTTCAATCATTGGTGTGATTTTCTTGAATAATTGAACTGTTGAGAGTTAACAATGGTCTGTTATGCAAAGAATTCCTTAAAAAAACCATTTCATTAACCTTGGAGAAATGGCACCTCTATTGGCGATTTACAGTTCTTCAATAACTTACAAAGCTCACAGTGGTGGAGAACTATGCCTTCCTTCGAAACAGATCCTTTCAGGGCTATCAAAACCGCTGAAAGGCTGCTATAATTGACAAGAACGGCATCCACCACATTTGTCAACACCAACAAAGCTGAAGTGCTGACGCCTTGAAACGACCAGAGGTCAATGAAAGGATAAAAACAACAAACAAAGAACACAACCAAACTTTGAAAAAATATGAACAGTAACAGGAACGAAATAACAAGCATTCACAAGGAAGGTCAAGCGGCAGGGAACTTCGTAAAGACGTAAGTTACATCTGCGACAAAAGAATATTAAAAACGAAGGAAACATTCTGAACAAAGTTAAACATGTGAGGTGTATTACTGCGTGAGAATCTCAGATGACGATAAATTCGAAACGAGTTTACGACATCATGGTGCCGAAGCAGTCCAGCGTCTGCCGCGACATCATGATGAGTAATTACTAACGGTACAAGTCATAATCCAGTGCGGTGAATAGATTCCAAATATAAGTCTCAAGATGTGCGTGAAAACGGCAAAACTAGAGTTATATGATCAGAAACACTTGGTTGGGCTGAGAGCTGGAGCTGAAGTAGAAGTATCCTGTGTGGTAACGGAATTTGCAGAATTTGTGTTCATAAAAAGCGATGGGAAGGAGTTTACTAATGAGGTGGCCGTTGGAAATGTAGGGAGATGCAGCTCGTTAGCAATTTGAAAAGATGCCAGTGCAGACTCGAGGAAATTCGAACTGAAATCGTTGAAGTGTAAATCTCAAGCTTTTCTGGTTTGTTCCAACAAAGATCAGTTTCCTAACGAGAAAATAGAAGATGAGGGAAAGTTAATACATCAAAATCCATTCTCTCTGATGAGAGCAACAAGTTGTTTCTTCTGGTTGACGAGATCACTTTGGTCTAAATGGAGGAAGATAGTACCAAACTCACTTCATGACGAGATCACTTTGGTCTAAATGGAGGAAGATAGTACCAAACTCACTTCATGAATGAAGAGTAGTCAAACGGCTGCTGTGAGTTTGCTCCAATATATCCTGGATTCGAAGGTTTCTGCAAGGGACATATTTTTGTAAAAGGAAAGCTACAAATGAAAATATCAAATCCTATCTTCACAAGTTAAAACGTCCTTCTCGATCTACCATCTACCTGTACCACTCCATTGTTAGGACTGCTTGTAGGTGAAACGAAAATAGGAGCGCGGATAGGAGAGACGAGCGGTACAGGGGTTATGATTCTATTCGAGTTGGCTGAAACGGAATTTATTACTATGTCAGCTGTTACTAAACAGAAGTGAAATTTTACATAGTCCAGATTTGTGAAAAGGTCTGTAGGTTCCATTTATAATGGCTAACTCCATGAGCTGCTTTCTTTTGAGTTCGTCTGTTCCCTCAGGCTGAAATTAGGCAAATGCAACGAAAGAAAGGCGGGAACATGTTTGCATGCCGAAAATGACATACGCGAGATATATCCACTATTTTCAATGTAACTTTTTAACATTACTTACCGCCGGAACAAGGAGTTTCTTCACATGGTCCATAGCCGCGCGCAGCTTTATTCTCGCTCTGTTCTCGGTGTCTTCACACTGTAAGAGCACATGCAGTTCATCGTCCAGGTGTTCCCAGTTCGGTTTACCTCGGTTTGCTTCCTCCTTAATTATTTCCGTTAACAACCTATCCTTTCATGGACCGCGTCTTCATATATGTCCAAAACCTTTCGTTTATCACGCATCGATCCTTTGCCTCTAACCATAATTTTGCAACCAGTTTCTTGCTCCAGTTGTTTCGCAGTCATACCACGGGGTCCAAGAATCCGACCAACGAAGTTATACTGAAAAATTAGTTCAATCTTCCCAAGTGATGACACGTTTCATAGCCCATGATTGTAGACGTCTTTGGAACTTACATCTGGATATTCTCTTTTGGGAACATAGATTTTCTCTGTGATAGTAACTACATCTCCGATAGGCTCTGGCAAATCGAAAGGTTCGGTGACAAATTCTGTTTGAAACAGCGCTCCGCGCACATCAACTTTCAATCTCAGCTCCTTAAACGTAATTACCTATGATAAGCCCCGTTTTCAGTTCTGAAACAACGACACTTAAGTACCGAATTGCACAATTTCATTCAATTTCATTTGTTCCTGAGTATAAAGTGAGTAAAGCTGCCTAGTGACAACACTGCTCAGAAATCTCAATATCCATAAACCCTCGTGCTTGAGATGCTTACGCAGAGTTTATCAAATTCCTCACGCTGTTCTCCATAAATTTCCATTTCCCTCGCATGAACGTATCGCGAACATAAGTCTATCAGGCGGCATCAACACCCACTACCGATTCGCCAAGTCAGAACGGAAAAAAAATTGTTATGATTATGACTTTTCACAATATGGGACCACGGAGATCGGAGATTAACGGAAAGAGAAATAGGAATTGCATGAGAGAACCCGGCGCAAAGGGTTAGGATTTATCTACGGCCAGCGACCTTGCATAGTAGGGGATTTTTTGTAAATACTGTCATACCAGTCTATCGGATGTATTAGAAACAGCCAAGCGAACCATTGGAAAATCGGCGAACAAGTCGGTTCGATGTGCGGTGGACTCCACTACTTGTCGCATCTTTGACCGTTCCTTTCTTACCTGCGATTAAGGCAACAGTCTCAGGAAGGTTTCCGGGAAAAAACCATCAATAATGGATCGCGATTAGATGCAAACCAGAACGATTAAATTATTAAAACTCGGGAAAGAAAAAGCTTGGCTCCCCGAGACGGTCTATAAGACAAGGTCACTCACCTCTGCCGCTCAGCAATGGATAAAGACGCACGTTGGACGAGTTGTCTGAACGTGCCCGCTGTAAAACGCGCTCCATTTTTCAATCAATTTTCCTTGTGGTCCCAACACGAGCACGATTGCCGACGCGTCCAATGACGGCCGGCAAGGGGGCGGGATTGGGGAAATCCCCAAGAACACCCATGTTTGAGGGACTTTCCACCCTGTTTTTGAGTTTCTGAGGTAAGTTCGTTTATTATTTCCACTGCATATGTTCTTCACTAGGGCTCGTGTATCCCTCAGTAGTAGTGGCATTGAAATTTTCGGACCCTCCCTGAACTGTTGCTTTAAGGCAATGTTCTGTGTGCGAAAGCATGACGCCAGGCGTCCGACACTTACAGTCGTTTGAACAGATGCTACAACGAACTTGACAGTATGGGGAAGCGACAGTCCCGCCCTCATAACAGTTTTCACTTGCCGCCTCTTGCTCTCATGCCCTCGAGCTCTGGAAGGTTACGAGTGAACGTGCGCACGAAAGAAACTCTATTCATTTTCCCACACTGTCGAGTCGACGGTACATCGCTTGAACCGCTGATACATCGTTCAATCTGCTGATGCAACCTTTGTACCCATGGTTCGCTGGATTTGCAGAACCTGACTTCAGCGATGGAAGCATCCAAAGTTGGCGGAAACAACCCTGCGATTCTCCCATTTTCCCTTGCGATATTATCTACTATCCTCTTCGGCCATGTTGGACGTCCCACTAACGCTTTTCTTTCGCCGCTCTCGATGGACTCATATATTTTATTTTTTCCAAAACTCTTAGTTTTCTCCTAGTCGACAGATCTATGGGCAGCGTAAATGTGCATCTTTCTCGAAGACCTACAGCTTTGATCCGCCTTTCGACAATTTAATGAAACCAAACTATCTCTCGAAAGATCTCCTCTTTTCCAGATTGGTATGTATCCAACTTTTTTTGAGGGTTCTCTGACTTGACGTTCTGGAGCACATTCAAGAGAGCGAGAGCAAAAGGGTGGGTGTGAAAGTAGAAAGGAATTTACCGCATCTCGAAATTTCCTTCCCAGCAAAAATTGGGATTACTGTAGGTGGCACGAACTATAACATCACTCCACGAATCCTTACTGGAATAGAACCACAATTCGCGCAATACCTCATGCGGGCAGGATCGAAAAGTCACCTCAATTGCTCAGAATGCCAGTATGGTTCAGATGATCCCTGACGATTATGTGCATATTGCTCTAGTTATCTTCAAGTGAAAGGTCCGAAAATCTCGAACGCAATTCAGCTTTTCTCTAGGTAACAGGAAGTCATAGCGCGGCGACGCCACTAACAGTTCATGGTTTTCGCTGTGGAGACACGCTACAGGATCCCGTAGCAAAAGCAAGTGCACCGTGACGACGCGCACAAGTGGCATGTCTGGAAGTGCATAGTCCATTTACTCTCAAAAAGACAGTTGTTGTGTCCTCCTACATGCCGTATACCCTAACAGTGCAGTCGCGCCCATGTGAATGTATTGTCCAACTCTAGCGTTTCGTGCACGATCGCTGTGCATGTTTCCGCTGCTGATGGAGTCGGTGAAAAGTACTGAGTACTTATTGGTCCGGCCCATCTGCCTCCTGTTTTTCAGGATGAACGGCGATTTGTCTCTCCTGGACCATTTCGTATTCATTCCTTTCCACGGGTTCTCTGATTCTGACCAAATCCTATATTTGAATGCCTAGTCAAATAATTCAGGCTTCGAAATAGTTACAATCACGACAATTCGCAGTGTCGACGCGCTATGCCCTTTTCTTATTTGGTTTTATACGATATATTAATCTTGGACGAACCCTCATTAAGGAGACGTTCAACGTGTTGAAAGTTATCCACAAACATCTCTAGATCTTTTTTCTCCTTGACAAGATCTGCTAGATACTCCAGCGAACAATCCATGTGTGAAGCGCCATCAGGCGAGCCGGATGCAAAGGAAGGCGACTCTTAAAACTTCCGACTAGTTTCCAGATATTCGCAACACATTTAAAACAAGTCATATTCTTAATACGTCCCCACTTCCCAACCAGCGACCTTGGTTGTATGATCCATTTTTATTCCTCCAAGGTCTGTTTACCCATGCGAGTT
>MU870853.1:0-25358 GCA_036418205.1 Ostertagia ostertagi | reverse complement strand
TGGCGATTGTGACTCCTCTCTCTGGGTTGCCCTATATGACACTCGCGATTTCTTTTTCTCTTTTTTTTTTGAATTTGCTTTTCAAATGAAAGTATATAAACAAAAACGCTCGAAACGTTGAATATAAAGACCTATTTTTGGATAGTGACCGTCAAAAAACAGAAGAAATACTGCTAGCCAAGGCGAGGCAATGACTCGGAAGCGAGAGAGCATAGCAGTCAAGCGAAGACGCAGACTGTCCGCGGCGTAGATCGTTGCATCGAGCAACAAAACGGCGGTTATCCGAGGTCATGATAATACCCCAATCGCCCCTGCCCTCATTGTGCACTTCGAAACAGCTAAAAAGGCGCATTCTCAAACACTGTGGATAGTGGGGCAAATCTACTTCTACACTGCGTTTCATAATTATAGGTCCACCCTAAATTTTTGCTACCCCAAAGTTGCTGTGCATTTTTTGGAAAATGCTGCTATCACCGTTAGATTCCTCATCACGGAAAACCTTCATAGTGTTTTTCTGACAAAGTTCCCCCTCAAGTAACCCAATTAACTTTTTCAGAACGAATTTTCACCGTTTCATGAATATCGGGCCACTCATAAAAAGTTTCCATTTCTCATGATCCGTGAAGGGAATCAGGGAAGCGGGGATATATGTGAGCTCAGTCGACATCGAGTTTACCATACCTCGTGTTACTCGCCTCTCTTCCCAGTAACAAGCTCAAGCCAGAGCACTTACTGAAGTGGGATGGCTGAGGAGCAGAATTTCCTCCCATGTCGGCCGGCTCATACTGCATAAGCAACTATGTGCGAAATCCTGGTCAGTGCGGGAGAAGAGTAGCTTGGTAAATAAAGACTGCGTTTCCTTCAAGATTTCAAGAGGAATTGGGCGTCTTCTCTCGAATTATACAAGGAGTCCGAACAAAGTCCGTGCTGAAATGCGGCCTTCCGTGAGCAAAACCACCGTGTGGTGTGAGTAAGCCAGCAGAGCAATAACATCTTCAGCGGATTGATGAAGAGCGTTCCAAGATTATTTGAGCGCTACAAGATCGCAAGTCTCCATTTCTCCGTGGAAAAGGGCTCAACTAATGAACGAAGGTGTGGCTGTTAAGACCCTTCGCGATCTTGGACTCTACCTCCTTGTTTCATGCTACAGGTGATCTGAGATCGACGTGAAAAAGTTTATTCTAGGTGGATCTGATAGAAAAAGAGGGTACAGGAGGGTTCCGTGAAAATCGCAGATGGTTTCAATGTAACGTAATTTCGGCGGAGAATCCCTTATGGTTTGAGGCACCTTTGAACGACTGAGCGGCTAGAGCTCGCTTTTGTTTCCTTTCACAAAGATTCCATAGGGTATCGTGAAGTTCTTTTGAAGCGAGTTTTACCATTTTTTCGACAACAATCCCCTCTATCCTTGATTTTTACGCACGATAACGCGGCTGTCCATGCCGGTCCTTCCACGCCAGATGGAATTGCAGGAAAAAATGTGGCAGTTATCTGGTGGCCACCATGTTATCTGAATCAGATTCCAATAGAGAATCATTGGGCCTTAATTGTTATAAAGTTCCACAGCAAAGTAAAGCAAAATGGAACAGCCGAAGAGCTGAAAACGTCGATCATCGGCGCAGACAAATTTCGATCCTACTGTAATAGCTAATTTGGTTACCAGCATTCCAAAACGTATTATTTATGATTAAGGAGGACCACACATTATTGAAAATTTTGACGTTTTTTTGTTATAAATATTAGGTTGGCCCATAATTAGTGAATCACTTTGAATTTATTGCTATAAATTCCATGAAAAATCTTGAAGGCGTGAAACATGTTTTGCCAAGTAGTGACCACAATGTCCTACCTAAGCAATCAGTCGGCCCGTTCACACGTTTCCTTCCGAGGCTCAAATTTCAATTTCTGAAATCTTCCCCCAAACACGATATGAAATCGCCATGTTCGCTCCTGCTTCCCAGAGTTCTTTTCAGTGATCATCCTGCGTACTCACCAGTGTTGTGAAGTGGGTGGAGTGTGCTAGCAAATTCACAAGGAGCAGCAGAGTAGCTTGAAAGATTGGAGAGTTCTGACAACAAAAGCCCCAAACCACACCGTCTGTGGACCTCTATGTCTGGCACTCTGGATTCTAGTGGACCACAAAAGGGACTTGGCGCTGGGAACCAACCAAAGAATACAAAGTCAGTGAGCTAAAGAGAAGTACATTGCACAGCCCATGATGCTATGCCGTTCCCTACCTAAGGTCAAGCAAAACACAGTCGATTTCCTGAGGTCATTCGACCCCATCCTTTCGGAAAATCTTCATAAAAAATTGCAGACCTTTGGGCTAGCAGTTCTTCCAGCTCCTACCGTGAAGCCCTACCCTCGTATACCAGCGAAAGATAACCTAGACTACTTATACCATTATTCTTCAGGAAGAAATTTTACGCTAACTGACATGACCTCAAAGCCGACTTCCGATTTTCTTTGATCAATAACTCCTGGAAAGACGCGACCAAAATCCCGCTCCATAGGCAATTTATATTTGTGATAACATAGCTGCTGATAATGAACAAGCACTTCATAATCAAAGCAAAAAATTGATAATGAAAAAGCTGCCAAAGGATTCACATAATTACGGAACACACCTATAAATCTCTCGACAAGCGATGTGTAGTCATATTTGCGAACGGTGAAAATACGTTCTAAAGAAGATATTTTAATAATTCTGAATCGAGATTTCTCCCAGAAATCGAGTATCAAGGTTTTTCGTTATGGGGAAACTATTGGTAATAGCGGCATTTCCAAAAATGCACAGCAACTTTGGAATAGCAAAAATTAGGTATGCCCAAATAATAATAGAAACGCAGAGGTGTATTTCATCCATTACATATAATGGCTGATTCCATCTAAGCTAATCGTGGCTCGTGTCTTTGGATCCAAACCAGTGAAGGATAAGATAGGATAAAGCATTTGCCGTTGATCAATCCCTTTTTGGGATGCGGCACGCATTCTACTTCCATTTGTACATTCGCAGTGGCGTTTGAATGCGATGTGGCCTATACAATGACTTGCGGGGGCCAGCCGATGTTCAAGTCAGTGTTTTTATCCTCCCAGACAAGTCTGGTACCAATTAACCGACCCCGGAGGGATGGAAGGCTTGGTTGGCCCGGGCGACTCACGACCCAGGATTTGATCCCCGGACCGCTCGCGTGGTGAGCGCGCCACTTGTCACTACACCACTTCCCCATCCACCAGTAACCACCTGAACCCATCAGTTCACGTTCTTCACCAAGAATCCATTAACGCTCTCACTGACGACATCTTATTTGGTCCAGTTCTCTTTACCAGAAGAAATCTTACAAGGCCAACGATCTCTGCAATGAGCCGACTGTTTTCTTCTCCAACAAACTAACTCGAGATACAGAAGCGATTTAGACCCCCCAAGACCCCGCTACTATGTGATATAGCAAAGTACTCCACGGTAACCGGGGGTCCACCGGGCATACCACTCCGCTCCCCACGTAGATCACACTTTGTTCCTGCGCTCCCCCTTGCCTTCGCCCCGGTGCATGCAAATCTGTCCCACAGAGTATTTCTCGTAGTTTTGTTTCGTTTACAGAAAAACAGTCGCATCTGTCGATTACTTTATCTGGGACAATATCCAATCCTTCGTCTGAGCCGCCTGCGTGCAGGGTTAACCCAACTTTGACCTCATATGGACAATGACTCGGATCAAAATTCTTGCGTATCCCAGGAAAGGGGTACTACTCAAAGAATCAAGATGCGCTTTGCGCAAAGGCATGGCTGCGCTAGACAGTTAACTCTAAACCGAACGGCCCCTTCCCTACGAAACCGCTCCGCTTCCAGGCACGTGATCATCAATTTTGATATTTCCCCCAGCTTATCTTTCTCAATCCGGAACTGCCATTGCCATCAAAAGAAGTCGCATATTCAACCTATCGCCTGCATCCGAGTTCACTCCAGCTAACGCGGGTCCCTAAACCGTCCAATAAACTGTGGATGAGATTCTAGGTTCTAGATTATTGATGGTCTATCCAGGTGTTTTCTTCACTATCGCACCAACTGGCGTATTTGCTTCGATTTGATAACCATCAAATAATCTCATACGCTGCCTTTGATCCCAATTCAACCCTTCCAAAACTGCAAGTAGAACTGGAAGGATACGGTTAACACATTCTGTATCCCTAACAACCTTCGATACCCAGAAAATAATTCGTGTATGTGCTCTGGTTTCTGGCTTTACGGACATACACCCCCCCCCCCCCCCCCCCTAACACCCCGCCCCACAACCCCCATTTGGCCGGATCCTGGCTCCGCCCAGACGCGCCGCAAACCTTCCCACAAACCGAATGACACATTTGTTGTTATTTTTATTTTTTATACATTAATTAACCCACGCGAACCCCTACACTAACTGCACAACGGGGGAGTGTACTAAGTGTAATTTAGTAAATGCACTAACTCCACCATAAGGACGAGGGACGCCGAAGGAAACATACCTACTGGAGAAAGATTTAGACCTACTAAGGGTGCGAACCGACACGCTATTCGCTTTCGAAGATCCGCCCATTCGATCCAGCATGGCCTCTCCCAGCACTATGGCGCGTGACGGACCACCACGGCCAACCTTCTCTCGCACAGTGTCCGCGTTCCAGCGAGAGACGGTTACGCGTTGAAAGAGCAGCAAACTGATGAGAGCCGCGTCATGCGGAAATCGCGGCCCATTGATCGCTCTTGGTTCGTTTTCCCTCGTTTTTTTCGCTCTTTCTTCATCACTTTCATGCACATTTTAACTTAAATTTCGAGGGGGGCTTTGTCGTGTAATTTCGCGTCTTCAAAGTTCTTGCTATTTTCGTTTTTTCAGACCTTCCACTAATATTATCTCTGATCGCTGTAATGACTTTAGTTCGATGTCGTCACGTCTGTAAAAATAGCCGATCAGCGCTCAGAATTGAAAACAGGTTTTGTCGCTAGCAGTGCATTCCTTGTTTCCAATCAAATCCTTTTTTAAAACTTCGTGATTCGAGTTTTTCTGCCGTTTCGCCAGTGCTTAATGTCCTTAACGATCGTTCAGGCCGATCGTTAATGCCGCCTCCTATTTCTACCATTGCAACCGGATTCCGCCCTATTGGTGTGGGTGTGGGTGTGTGTGTGTGAAGAACATCATTCGTTTACGTTCCATTTAGCGCTTCTAAGCCTGAGGCTTCACTTCATTTCAGAAACAAAGGTGTTTTTCCTGTGATTAAATTGTGATGTTCGCTGTACACATTCTTACACAGGACGCGCGAGCGCTGGTGGTGTAACGCGCTGAGTTCACGGCCAGTTGGCGTGCTCCCTGCATAGCTCACAATTAGCCCATGGCACCAATATGACCCGTTTTTCGCATAGGGCTGACCTGCTTGGCTCTGTAGTTGTTTTTAGTGAAAATGGGGACATGATGAGATTTGCTAATAATTGCCGTCGGGTAATGACCATTCAATCATCTTAACGATTCCTGCTGAAGGTGCTTACATGTCGCAACCAAAGTGATCGTTCATCGTCGTTGAAGGTTTGTGGCTGAGTAATTGGCCTTTCTTTAGCCAATTCCTTCTCCTAAATCGATTCCACAGTCATTCTCCATTGTCCTCCACTTTTCTTTCTTCCCTAGATGCAACCAGTCAGCACCAATCAGCTGTCTGTTTAGTTCCCTAGTAGTTCAGGGTTAAACAGCTTCGCCCCAAAGAACGTGTTCTAGCTTAAGCCCCCACCTATTCGACGAGTTCGTTTTCAGTTTGCACTTTCACACCATAAACCCTATGTTGCACTTTCGAACCGGTAGCTGTCCCTGGTGATCCCACGTGTTCACTGAAATCGAATGGAATCAGGTCAAGCGCTAAAATCCGGCCTATTTGTGACACCATGCTAATTTCTCGTATCATTCGTGACACGTCTATTGACCTGTGATTTTTGTTGCGAGCGAATTGAAGCTCATTGGACCACAAAACGCGCCGTGCATTTCATTGTAGCCCCGATCGCCATGTGAACAAAATCTCTGATCCGTTAAATCGTCAATTTTCGTCTGATCTGTTTAATTTGCCAGTTATCGGTTGGTCACGCCTGTGCACGGTATCGATTTTTTTCGCACGATTTTTCCTTCCAGCATATGCGATATGCTCGGATGGTTTACGTCATTCCGAGAACATGGAGCGCCGACATTTTATGGAGAGAATCGTACACCGGTAATGCTTGGTGAGTCATCACAATCCTAAATTCTTCTTATGGCACATTTAGCCAGGTTTTGAGAAAAGAGTGGTGCAGTGGTTATGGGCGAAGCTATCGTGTGGCGCAAATGGCAGGATCGAAATCTGCCCGGGTCATCCATTTGCTATCTCTCGGGTTATTTAATGGCGCACCGATTCGATTGGTTAGAAACAATGGCTAACAATACCACACGCGCAAAAGCCAACAATGCATTCAAATGCTTCCACAACTTTATAGCCAAATCGAATATATGGCTTACCCTGAAGGAATGGATCATAATTGTAATTGATTGTGATTGTTATCTTGTTTTTCTTCTTGATTTTTTTGAATTGTTTTTTGTTTTTTCATGAAACGTTTACTCTACTTAGTCACGTAAGGCTATTTCGTACTTTACTTACAGGGCAGAATACCCCATTGAAAAAAACTCTCTGAAAGAACATTTTTTTCTGAGGACGGCATGCCCTTTTCGGGCTATTTTAGATTTCCCGCGAATTCCTATTTCATAAAACACTTCAATGTCAATTTGGATGTTTTGTGGTGCGCCGTGCACTCAACGTCCACTCATTTTCTGTAACTCTTCGGACACACGATGAGCCCGTGCAATTTCTAAGTCAGTGATCATAGATTATTGAGAGGACTGTAGGGGTTGAAAGGCAAATTAAGCCTGCCTTCGACCGATCCCTTTGGGATGAGCCACGCATACCATTTTTCATTGACAATACGTGCTAAATTAGCATTTAAAGCAATTCAGTCGGACAACTATCTTTCCAGGGGCAAGCGGTGTCCCATTTGTCTTCCAAGGTTTTGATTACGCAGACGATGGTAGCAATCGGTCAGCTCCTACGGGATGTAAGGTTCGATTGGCTTGAGCAAGTTCTGATTCGTTACTCAATCTCAGATCGTGGTGTACGCGCCAGTTGCCACTGCACCAAACCCACTATTCTTATCTACAGTTCTAACACTCAGTCTAATTAAAGCAGCGGAAGAACAAGGGGAGGGAAATCGCGACCAGACGAGTTTTTGCGAGTAGGAAACCGGCATCCTCTTGGAGAACACTTTTTGTTCACCCTTTCCTCAGAACTTTCTTTTTGAATCTTCACGTTAGGAATGCGGTCTCCTACCTTCTTGATGGACCCCCTGAATCAAGTTTTTGCCGTTTTCGCGTACTTCAATCTATTCTTCTATACATTCCAAATTAGACACACCTCTGTGCAAGGTCCGGTATTGCTTGCCACCCACCGAGAAAATAGAAGCTGCTAGGAATGTAGAGACTAAACCTTCAATTTCCCACTTTATCCACCAAGAGGTCTTTTTATAACAAAAGGAATCATTGCAAGTAATGTGAAGCCTCTCTTCGGTCACTTCCAACGAAGGGTCGCATCTGAGATTCGGAGAAGACTGTATCTTGCGGAATGGTGTAGTATTTTTAGAGAGAGGTTTCATTAGAGATAGAAAAACGGCTGGAGGAGTTTTTTGTGCGAATTTTTCTCAACAGTTTTGTAATTTTGCCAGTTCTCGTGCTACATCAATGGCGATCTATGTGCTCCTACTCAAGATGGTCCGTATTGGTAGAGTAATCAAACAGCGGCTTAAAGACAGGGAGTGCAACAATTTAGGTGTATCACTGAGGTTATGCACTAGTGGAGATGGAGCTAGGCAGCAAAGAAGTCAACGTTTAACGTCTTTGCTGCAAAATACCGTCAGAGGAAATATACCTAGCTTTTGAGGTTGGAAGAAGCTTCCGCCTCCCCACATTCGCCCCTCCGAGAAAGGTGCTTTCCACTCTCAAATTTGCTTTTACTTTGATTGTCAAGTTTTCCGGGAGGTTCACTTTCGTATTCCCCCGCGCGTACCCCAGAGGCCGCGGCAAGAAGGCAGAGTCGGCGGACGAGTTGCAGCGCGTGGTGTGCGATGTAGGACGTGCAGTGGGACACTATTTAACTTGACGCGAAATCCCTATAGTACGCGCGCGACTCGTCCGCTGACTTTGCCTTCTTGCCGCGCGACGGGCCTCCTGGGGGTACCCCGTTGTCCCTTAGCTTTGATGCATCAGTTGATTTGAATAGCCGCTCTCCACAAACGCATGCTATCGTAAGCCGCGAACTCGTCCACCGTCCTCAGTCAAAGGGAAGCTGGATTGAGGAGAAGCTCATTTTCTGGGGTTTCTTACTGTTTCTTGTGGTTCCTTCCCCACAGCTCCACCACTAAGCATTTTCTCTGTCATACTTGATCAAAAAGAAATTATCGTGATCGTTGCCTTTAAGTTCAACCGCAATGTGCTAAAAGAAAACGTTACACTTTCCAGACACTCACATCGTCGGGCTATTCTCAATTTTCGTCGTACCGTCGATTACATTCCTCATCATTCTTCCTGGTGTACGTAAGAAACGTCTCTCATCGGCGTGTTCCTTCTTGTTTAGCATGTACGTCGGAGCGACGTTATTAGGTGAGTTATTATACGCTGTCTGACTGACAAAAGCTTCCCCGAAAGATCGATCAGCAAGTTTTTGCCTACGTCGGCACTTATAAGGGCAAGGTCAGCTCAAGGTAATGGCAGTTCATTACTGCACGAACTAGCAGATTTAGTGGTAATGTGATATCGCCGTTTGAGAAATCTGCGGAAAAGAGCTAAAGACGGCAGGTTCGGGCATTACCCAGCCGATGAAAGGTTGTGATGGGAAATTTGTCCGGAAATCTTTTGAAGCTACTTTTTTCGATTTAATACACTGCTTTTCTTCTCAGTGCTACCAAACATAAAACTCGACTACTGAACCAAGGTTATTTCTTGAAGCTTATAGACGGTGGGAGGTTTGGGGAATGGCTTGATGATAAATAAAAGGATAAAGCATTTGCCGTTGATCAATCCCTTTTTGGGATGCGGCACGCATTCTACTTCCATTTGTACATTCGTAGTGGCGTTTGAATGCGATGTGGCCTATACAATGCGGGGGCCAGCCGATGTACAAGTCAGTGTTTTTATCCTCCCAGACAAGTCTGGTACCAATTAACCGACCCCGGAGGGATGGAAGGCTTGGTTGGCCCGGGCGACTCACGACCCAGGATTTGATCCCGGACCGCTCGCGTGGTAAGCGTGCCACTTGTCACGTACACTCTCCGCCCCGATGACTATGTGAAAAATATGAACCTCAGCTGCATTTTGAGTCTTCTGGGTTGCGCCACGCACACCACTCACCCTTAGCCTGAATTTTCCGTAGTGACACTTTCTAAGCGATTAGGTTTTCACAATGATTTGCGGGGCCAGTCGATGTACAGTTCAGTGTTTTTAGCCCACCCCCTCCCACCCCCTAGACGAGCTTGGTATCAATTCTCTGACCCTGAAGGGATGAAAGACTACGTTGACGATCCAGAATGGGATTTTCAAACCGCTCGCGGTGTAGGCAGCTCCACTTGAAACTACACCATCCGTCCATGGCTGATATGCCACTAAGGGTCTCTAGTGGTTGGCCGAATCCGACAGGTTCTCTATATCCGATCAAAAAGATACAAGAAATCAATAATACCCGATGGAGAAAACTTAGGGGGACCGTTTGGAATGCAACACAAATTTTTAGTTGAAAGTTAAACCCTCATTGAGTTGACAATAGCTAAAGTGCTTCCATAGCGCCTCCAGGGTCTCCAAATTATGCGCTTGGACGATTCAGTGAAGCGCTCTCCATCACCTAATCCTTAGGAAGCACGTACTCATATAGATAATGGGTGGGATTTGTGAGAAGATCGGGATCTTCGAGCTACGAGGAGATCTTTGGGGGTCACAGGATTCGTAGGCAACTCTTACTACGGAAAGTGGGTGGACCATTCACAGGAGTAGGTTATAATGGGAGCTAATTTGAAGCGAGATTGAAGACTGCAGTGGCAAATCCTTACCTCGGTCGCTACCCGTTTAAAGCGCAGTCATCCCAAATTAGATACTATTCTTTGAATCCCAGACATACCTTGTTCCTTTTTCATAATATAATATTAATATATGGGGTTCTGAAAAGTGTGACATCTGAACCGCAACCGGTTTGTCCAAAACAACTTTATGCTCGTTGATTTTAAAATCTCGTCTTTCAGTCATTTCTCGAAACGAGTTTGCTCCAGTTTGCGTTTTTCTGCCCTCTCATTACTTTACTGTAACATGCTCCGAATATAGAATCGATCAATATTCATCCATTGTGCAATGCGTCACCGATGCTACGCAATTCCTTTCACAAATCAGGTCTGGGCGTCACCGTGAGCGGGATGTTCTCTGAAGGTTCCACTGTCTGCACTCGATAAAGGGGTTGTTCTGCTAACCACACCCAAAGATTCTGCACCCTCCCATGGTTTTGGGATCTTTGATGAAAGAAGTCATCCTGACAAAGTTGAGACTGTTCTCACTCAGAGAGCTTGAGTATATGCACCAATGACTACTGACAGGGGCAGCTTCAGGCCTACGCTTAGCACGGCGTCAGTTCGGAAGAATAAATGCACTTGATGCCGATCAAAACCAAGTCAGGATGCGCCACGCATTTTTGACTACGATATGAAATGCTGACGCCATTTGAATGCGCATTTGTTCCGACCTTGCCTATGGAATGCGGGATCAGTCAAAGATTAAATCAGTGCTTCCATAACAAAACTGGTAGCATCACGAGAAACAGAGACAAGATGGGGCCAGCCTGAGCCGTGACAGCTACGGGCAAAAAATAAGATCCTAGGTTTTTCAAAGCACAGGAAGAAAAAAGGAAATTAGGCTTACTTCGATGAAGTAATTAATTACGGCTGCCTGCTATGCCATCATGCCTCGAAAAGACAGGGGGTGAACAATCGTCTTGAATCGCCAACATTCTGATCATTAGAAGCAACAATCCGGACGAATTGGCCGGGCATAAATACCGCTGAATGTATTATAGGTGAGAATTTGACCGATGGTGACGAATTAATCGAAGAAAAACGTCGAACAGGGACTTTACCCTTCTGCCGCTCAGAGATGTGGGAAGACGCGCGTTGGACGAGTTGTCTGAACTTGCCCCACTAAATGCGCTCCAGTTGCATAACACTAACATAATTACATAACACTATACATAACATAACAACATCACAACAACAAAAAAAAGAAACAATTCCAGTGTAACAGGCAGGATCACATTGATTACTTTAAAGGACAGAGTTCAAATACTCCCTGTGGTCCCAAAACGAGCACGAATGCCTCCGTAGCCAATCACGGCTGGCAAGTGGGCGGTCCCGAAGAAATCTCCAACCACACCATCTTTGAGGAGTTTAACGTCCCTTTTTAGCTTTTCCCAGGTGAGCTTTCTTTATATTATGTAAGTCTTGTGACACTTAGTATGTTCGTCCGAATAGGGGCGCTGTGCATCCATTCTGAGTGCTATAAGTTTTGAAAGAAGTAGACCGTGCTGGACGTTGCTTCAAATCATACAGGGTCGCGTTGAAAGTCCTCTTCATGACAGGGTTGAAGGGTTACTCGACATTCAGTAACATTTTATCATCCGGGATAAAATACGGGTTCAGCTCGTGGGATATCCCAAGAAATAGAAGTGCATCATCCATTCAGCGTACGTTTGTCTTTTTCAGTGTCGTTATACCATCCGTGTTGGCATCGTGCTGAAACTCCGATATCGACTGCTTATAAATCGTTTTCGAACGCTAAAATTGATGCACATATTTTGGTACGAGTTGGACTTCAGTACCTGAATATTTCTTTAAGCAGTACGTTCATTTCTCGTTTTTGTTTTTGTTTTTTTTTTCTTTTTTGTTTCGTTTGGTTTGTGTATTGTTTGTTTTGTATATTGATGTATCTTGTCTTCAATCTTACGTGTTTGTTGGAGTATTTACTGTTCGTCGCACTACAATGACTTGCCTGGGTTTCTGATACCTTATAAACTCATTACAATTGAGAAAATATTATATAGTGGTTTGATCATTTTCTTTAGAATGCGCTGCGTATTTGGCTTCAACGCCGATTTCCACAGGCATATACACAGAGTGTCAATCCTTCTCACTCAGTAATTTCCTCTCCCGCCGAAATTCCTTTCGCATATGGGACGCCAACCCATTGGCTTGACGCAAGTCTTCGGGGCATTTTCAAATAGAATACGCTTTACAAACACTCGTGCGTATCCTTCAATAATTTTTTTACTGGTTGGATTCAAAGGCAGCTATTACGATAAATTCAAGAAGGGCTTAGTGTGACGCGGTGGTGCTCAAATAGCGTACGCCAGTGGCAAAAAAAGCAGAAAAATTCCGTCAAGAAAACCCAAAACGGGACCCTTTTTTGGCCGTTGATTTTCACTCATGTGAACAGGTAACAGCTTTCCTCAGTGGGGGCAAAAATGGGAAGTGGAACGAGTTCATGCAACGCCGTTTTCAGTTGAAAGCGCCGTCGATGCCAATCTATGCTCCAGTTGAGTTGCTTCAGTTGCGCCGCTGTTGGCGACGCAATTCGTCCAAATCACCAAAGAGATTAGTAGGATTCCTTCTGCGGGACGCTTCTGTGAATGGGAGTGCTTTCGAAGTTCCTTGCTCAGCAACCAGCGCATCTTTCGTGTGAAAGCACTACACCTTGCTTCCCTGGCAGCCAAGCAGCTGATTCGTTTGGTGCATATGTTTCTCCGGTGTAATCCCTCTTTATCGTAATCGCTGCCTTTAAGACACCAAGGCCACCTCCATGCTGCTCATTTATTTTATTTATTTGGGACCAGTGACACTTTCAAAACTGGAGGAGGGCTGAAATTCTATCTTAAAGGCAAAAGTCGGGCTCAATAAGGGGGTATTATGGCGATTGAAACTGAGTATAGAGATGCGAAGTGGAACGACAGTGGAGAAAAAACTGAGAAAAACCGTCGACAAGGCCGTTAACAAAACCCTCTTTCCCACTAGCAGTGAAGGAGGCTGGCTTGGGGAAGAGGCACGTACAAACAAGTTTTCTGAAGATATCAGTCGTTCTATCGGTTGATACGGCAATCAACCTAGCTGATTTCACACGTTATGCCAGCCATGCACCACCCAAGGTGGGCGGTCGTAGCGGGGCCAGGCGGCGATAGCGCATAGTACATGCCCTGGGGCCTTATTACTGCGCCGTTTCGGGTTTTGAGTGTGGGAACATCTCTACGGGTGCGTAACCAAGTACAGGCATGACCGAAAGGGTTGGTTTGGTCAACTAATCCCGACCTTTGCCTTTAAGCGAAAGTGGGGAAACTCGCAATAGATATCAAGCGGCTTCGAATGCCATCCATCCTAGTAGGTCCGCCAATACCACCAGGGTCCTACAGTCATCGTAAGGGGAGGGATCTTTCATTGAAATTGAGAAGTCACAAAGAGACTTAACAGGATGCATGAAAACAATTGTTCAGATATATTTGGCGATGAGTTCTTTGCACTTCGAATTTTTCTATTTTGATGAAAGTTTTTTTTGAATTTGAATATTATTGTTTGTACTCAGCCGGAGCTGCCATAAATACACGTAAACTAATTAGCGATTACGCTTTTTTTAATGCATCTTTTTTGCAGCGAACTTTCCTCACGAAAGTTCCACCGTTGTTGCCAGCGACGAGCTGCTCTACAATGAAAGATTCAGTTTCTCTGAAGGTGACTCTTTAGAACTGATACTGTACAATACCGCTCACAGAATGTGAAAAAATGACGCTGATTGACAGTCCCACCTATCAAAGACCGTCGCACTACCATAACTCCGCTGAAAGTGAATGAAACGGAAAAATTTAAACTCCTATAGATACGTCTCTCTCTGACTTTGATGAAATAGGCTTGCAAAATTTGGAAATGTCGTAAAATTGTAAGGGCTCGTTCGCATCCGGAGCGACTGTGAAACATGGATAAAAATGTATAAAAAAAAGGACGTGCTGTGTGCGTAGGGTAAACTGCTGTGCACATAAGAATGAGTTCTAAGGAATGATGTCCTACCGTTGAGATCAAATTTGAATTTTGTCCCGGCTTAAAAGGTAAAGCTGGTGACCTACTTAACAAAACTCAACACATGATATATCCTCAGACTCGCCGTAGAGAGACGTATCCAGGAGTTTAAATTTTTTTTGTTTCATTCACCTTCAGCGGAGTTATGGTAGTGCGACGGTCGTTGATAGGTGAGACTGTCAATCAGCGTCATTTTTCACATTCTGTGAGCGGTGCTCTTACTTATACTAAATGAATACTCTAGAATGTTGATGTTTTTAGTAAATAAAATGGAAAAGGAATTGTCGAATGCGTTGAGAAAAGGGTTACCTTTTCCGATTCTCAAGGTTTTAGTTTCCGTTCAGATTTTCTCAATTTTCTCACTTTACACCACGTGCGTGGAAAATTCATTCGTGTCTCACTTCTTCTCTTCATTAAAAAGTTTCTCATTGAAAGTTTTGCAGCCCTGCACTGTTCGGAACGCACTGGTTTTTCTTCATTCGTCACTTTGATTTGTTTTACCGTAAATTTTACCGGAGATCACGCAATAGTTACGAAACAGTCGAATCTTTCTCGGTGAAAGATATTTACGGTTGGCAAAGTTGCCCGAACAGCCATGCAGGCGAGATCTCCAGCCAACATCCCATTCCTTCTTGTAGAATGGGCTTATCCTATGCTCGCGGAATAGCGATCATTTATGCATTGATCTGCTTTCGCTTCTCGACTTTAAAGCAACGGGCTCAGGGTTTTTACTTCAATACTAATGGGGTGAAGGGATGCAGTAGCCTTAGTCAAGAACATAGAACATATGAGGTGTAAAAAAACTCTTTGAAAGCCGCAAAAAAGCAGTAGTACGCCTTCGAAATGGGTCAGGCTGAAATTTTCGGCAACGCCCACTTGTCAGCCGTGAAGATCGCGTTATTGATTGCGGGTTCTTGCGCAACTGCGTGTAACTGTAACGCATTTCAAAATTAATGCTGCCTCTTTTTAGTTGTTAACTTGCATAACTCATTTGATTATCACATTTCTTGGTCTGTACTGATGGATATGTCTCTGCTTGTATTAGCGCAAATGCGATTGCAGCCGCATTTCTTGCTGGCTCGTGCCAGCAAAAAATGCAAGCTAGTTCGGATAACTCGTCCGGCACACCCTCTCCTTCACTGCCAAGGAGAAGAGGGGAAGTCCCTGTTTGAAGGCTTGCGGCGTTTTCTTCGTTTTCTCCCATCAGTGGTCAACTCGCCATCTACATCTTCATCATCATCCGTTTTTACACCGCGAATGATCTGGAATTGCTGCCTCAAAGGCTGTGATTACGATAGCTAAGGAGTGCAGTTGAGATCGCTCCCAGATCAAGTTTTTGGGGTCACAGCGTCTGAAATGATAATGGAGTTGTGGACGCCGAGTTGACTAAAAATGAATGAGAGAAGCAGAGAAAGTCGATGAAGATCTTTACCAGCATTACCTCTCTCACTCCTTAAAATAGGGCAAGGGCGGAGCCGGGCGAGTTGTACGAACCAGTTTTCTACACTGACCCGCGCCGCCATGTCGTGATCCATGTTGCGTATTAGGGAATTTGCGCGAGGTATCTCGTCCAGAAGTTGATATTAGTCGCCATAAGTTGGCCTCTGTGTATGGCTCGAGCGCCATTGCCGTGCACTTTGCTTCCTTTTTCTCATTTTTGATCACTCGGCACACAAGTTCACTATCAGCCGCTGTGACCCCACAAATTCGATGTGAAGGTGTTGCTTATAGACCCTTTCATCGACGGTGTCCGATGACGTCAGAGACAGTACCGCCTCAGGCCTGATCGGTACTCTAAGTAATCCTTAATTTTGACAGAGGAGAGCGTTCATAATACGAGCATGCTTTTGCTACGGATATCGTTAATGCTCAATAAATAGCATAGGAGTTGGTAGCTTTTTATTTATTTATTGTTTAGAGAAGGAATATAAATAGTTTAGAAAAAGTCTCGTATAGCGGAAATGCGCTTGTTTTTTGTCCTTGTATGCGTCCTTTTGCAGAAACTATAAAATCTCAAGATAATTTCCCTTTCTCAATCTCTAAGTATGTTCTTGTCTTTACGAAATCCGTACAACCTACTCGTCCTGCTGCATCGGCCCTTGAACGGCACCACAGTAACGTCATCTACTTCTCGAAGGTGTGAAGATTTAACACAATTTTTGAATATGAATCGTTTTTCCTTGTTATTAAGTTGAGCGAAATATGGTGTAAGTGATGCGCCAAATTGCTCTCCCCACTGTGCAAACCACGCCCATCCACCGGAGCACCGGAGCTTCGCCATTTTTGAGCGCCTTCCTACTAAAACTTCATGAGATTTTGTACGTGTTGTGATGCATGTAAAACTGCATCCGATATCACTCCTTCATGTACAAACCGGGAACCACCACTACAACGTCGTATTGACTTCATGTGGCTTTTCACAACAAGCCCTTCCATCACTACCAGCAATTTCTCAGAATACCTCAATTTCTACACAAAATTCCCATTTCTCAAAGATCTCGAGAAGGTTGGCAACATGTTGATGATATTTCAGGTGATCGAATACCTTTCTGGTGATGGCTTTGCCTGGGGACGACAATACCGTGTGGCTGGCTACTATACAGCTTCAATGTTATGGTAAGGATGGTCTTTTTCTTTATCCCCAAAGATTTTGCATACCTTTGACATCCTGACTTTAGGTTATCATTCTTCACATGGATATTTGCCCTCGTGTGTCTTGCTTTTCTTCCCCATTACTTCGCTCGATGTATATTTTACACAGGAGCATTCATGGGAGTGGGTGAGTACTGATAAGATTGAAAAACCACAACGAATGTGTTTGGCCTTCCTAGAGGCACCTCACGATCAAGCCGGCGCAATTCTTGACAAGCGCAAAAGCGGGCATGGAAAGTGAGAAGGTAATGAAAAAAAGAGGAAGGGGAAGGTCTAGGAAGGGCTAAAATTAAATTAGTGTATCCTGTCTTGTCACTCGGCTGTGCTAGCGCATTTAGATACTGAGCATGCTGGAGAGAGCACAGGCGAAAGCACAACCAGTAGAGGGCGAAGGCACAGGAGTGGTCTGTGTTCACCGCTTTGCAATTACCACATTGGAATAACTCACCCAACCAGCTATGTCGTGAATAATATAGAGTCCATTCAAAGATGCATATAGATCTCTTGATTAAGGTGATATGATCTTTGTGTTGAATATACCACGCCAGATGTACATTCGTTTTCCGGCACAACATAGCGACACACTGTTGAAGTTTCGCATGTCAATTTGTTTCCATGCTACGTGCTTGGCCGGTGAGTACTTCCTATTTCTTTTCGTGAGCACATATCCCAATTCCTAGAAATAATGTTACACATCTAAATCAGTGCACTTGTACACTAAATTGAGCAGTAGTAGGTAGAAAAAGCAATGAAACGATAAGGAGACCCAACGCGCACTTACCATACAGCAAGAAAGTGTAAGGATTATAGATTGATGAACTTGAAGAGTAAGATCGATGAATAAGCTCGCGCACACCTTCCAACAACAGGCTGTGTACGCCGTCTCCGTAACTCTCCATCCTCACCATTGGAACGTGCTACGATCAACGAAGCGTTCCGCGTCGCTGTGAAGGAGTCGATTTGGTGGTACAAAGACACTCGATTGAAGGAAGTGGCAGAAGCGAGAGCGAGCTTGTCAACGATGCGCTGGTACTTAATGACTCGCTCGGTCATCACGAGGGGCGCAATGGGCAGTCCGCAGACACAATAACTTACCACCCATCGTGCTTCTCTCAAACCCGTATAAGCTGTTCACGAAGGCCGTTCTTAACGAACATAATAGGGAATTGGACGACTACCGGACAGTGGAAAGACCGGGCTCCGCAAGGGGCTTCTTCTGTGTGGACCTTCGTCACGCAGCTGATCGAGCGGACCAATGAATACAAGCCATCCCTCCTTCGTTTGCTTGTATCGCACTATTGGCAAGGCATTCGACAGTTTAGAGCTGAAGTTTGTCTTGAAGCACCATGCAGGCGTGACCCGTGCCACATCGACCTGCTGAGAACACTACATCCAGATACATCACCTCCATCCACATGTTCCAATAGAGCTACGCGTGCTGATTGAAAAAAAGGAGTCAGGCAGGCTGACACGATCTCTTCCAGGCTTTCACCACTACACTCAACTACGCGGTACCACAAATGGTCTAGGACGATTGAGACATCAACGTCAGCAGTTGTTCAACGTGCACATCACTGCAATATCACCATTATCATCCAGAGCCAAATGGACTCACAGAAGATGGTGAAGGAGCTGGACGACGTCGACAGAGCCATTGTCCTCACAATCAAACAGATCAAGAGAGCGGTCATGCGCAGTGAAAGGACGGATACATTACCGCACTTACCAGACACTGACTTACTGTGTTAACCTCAGTTGACGGGATCTCCATGCGACGGCCCCAAAGCACCCGCAGAGATCATGATGCGCAAGGGCGGCAAAGGAAACCATCAAAAAGGCGACTCAGCTCATTTTGGACAAGAAGGCGCGAGCTAGCATATTTGGCTCATGCTGCCTGCGACGCATTTGAAAGCTGGGCAGACAAGGAAAGACGTGTACCTCATGATAACTCACGCACAACGAGCTCTCAATGGGCGCTTGCCGAACATCAACCGCCTGGGAACAGAGAAACCGCAAAATCTCAAGTGCAATGTCTGTGCAGCTCAATTTCCTCAACTCTCCAAGCGTTGACTGACACGTGCGTTCAGACACACGGCGATCGCTGGACATACTTCGCATTACATTCGGTACACAACAAACAAGCCGGTGAAGCGCACACTTGGCCATCCTGGAACGCGATGTAGACACTCCCTTCAAAAAAACCCAAAAACTGCGGGCCAACTCTGGGTCTATCCACCTAATATTGTCGAAAATGGAGGGAGATGTATGCTTGCCTCGCAGGCCATCCACCGGAGGAGTCACCCAGCCAGATCCTTTATTGGCACCTTATTTGTCCTATACAAAAAAACCATACGCTGGCTCAGTGGCGCTTACATCGCAGTTAATTGAGTATATGTTTAACTGATGTGTTTGCTTCTGAATTCTTTTGTAATTCGAGAGCTACTTCTAAACAAATTTTATATTTACCTGTGTATCTATTCATTCATTCTTTCTTTTATGCTGTTTCCTTGGTGCAGCTTGGTGCAAGAGTGCATATATAAAAAGATAGATAAACAAACACGAAGAAATGATATGTGGCGATTGCGCGAGCCTACTTCTGACAAATAAACCATAAATTCATATCTCAGTCCAGGTTTCGAAAAATATAGCGAATTTTATAAGCATCTTTTCAGCAATTCTATGTCTCCTCGTCGGTGGTGTGTTATGGATTCTGGAGTCAAAAAACATTTATCACTTCGACACGATCTTCTCGGCACGTCGTCATGCCGAAGGTAGCGTGGTTGACATCTATCGAGACGATGAGAGCATGACGACAATGCTGAGCCTTGAGAGTCGTCTCAGTGGAAACTGTCTACCGATACGGCCGTCGTCAAAAACTCGGTGCTCCTCGATCGCTTCCGACATTTTCTTTCAGTCAAGTCCTTACCATAAGGACGTGAGGTTTTGAATCTGTCTAAGGCTTCAGTAGCTCTGATCTGATCTGCTGTTAGTTTATCCCACTGTTGTAACCACTTAGGCACATTGGTAGTCTTTTCATGCCTAGATGTACAATGCTCAACAGAAAAAATGCAAGTGCGGTTTGCTGAGGCTTTGTTAGAGTTCTAGAGTCCATGATTGACGGATGCAGCGAGCTTTTGTACCGATTAAGCTATTTTTATGTTTTTTCCTATCATATGGTTTGGACGGCACGTTTGCCTTGGATAGGTAAAGATCGAAGGTATAGGTCAAGGAGCGTAGAGCGGCATCCCCTCGCAGCCGCGCGGGGACTCATCCTCGCCGCGCGCGGCAGGCGCGGCAAAAATGGCTGCGCGCTGCGCGCTTTGCGTGAATTGATCTCTCAGCTAACCGCAACCGTGAGTAAACTGGAAGCTGTTCCCTTTTCTCATCCAAAACAAGTGTGGAGAGGAAAGGAATCTTCCATAACTTCATAGCTTGCAGTAAAGTCTATTTCTGATATCCAATCGTGTGCAGATTTCCCTCCTGTGACTTTCTGTAGAATATCCTGCCTCCTATTTTATAGCTCACTTCGCACGTAACTGCCAACCGTTTCTGTGTGCATCCATATGCTTATCGATTTTTAGGAAATTATGTCTCTTCCGTCTGAGCGTTTAGTCTGAGAGGTCTTCTGATCAAATTGTTCATGCATTCGAACGAATTTTTTGAGTTTGTAGATTTAAATCACATACGAGTAGCATCTTATTACGGGTATATGTAAGTTCCATGTCTTTTACATCATGAAATAAACATTCGTCCTAGATACTGTCTTTCGAAGGATTCATGTGTGATGTCATCACTACGATGCTCGTCGTAAAAGCACATCTCACTATGAAATCGGTGTGGCCATTTGTGTCAAAATATAGAATTTGGGGTGGAAGTGGATCAGTAGAGATGAAAAAATAGAAAAAACCGAAATCAATAAAAACAAAAGTTTCTTTCTCATGCCACGGAGATCTCGAAAGCATATAGAGTTATAGTTACTGAAGCAACAAGCTCAGATGGATCCATACTGTTGCCACTAATGAAATGAACAAGTGCGTGAGCCCTAGTCGAGAACATATGAAGTGTCGCTGAAGCAAAAAACTGCCCTTGGGAAGCCACGATGAGGGAATTAGATAAGTGCCAATTTTGGTTTGCGCGCGTCGACACGCAAATTTGCAAGCCATGGAGGTCGCGTGAACGGCTGCGTAACGGCTAATTTTTTGCGGTCACTCATCGGACTTCGTAATCTCTCTAATGATCCCTTCCCCACCCTACCCAAGCACACTGATTGGTTGACTACATGATGTCGTCAAGACATTGGGCGCAAAAAGCTTGCTTAGTGATACGTAGAGCATGTGCTTTTCTTTCCAAGCTCAAACCTATACTTGTCACCCGCTGCTATAATACATGTTCAAAACATGAGACAAACGGGGAACAGGCGTCCATGGGAGTGCCCTGGGTTGTTAGTGATATGCGCTACTATAGCTTGAAATATTAGGGAAGAGGCTTACCTGTTCGAGGAGGGCTGCTACGAAAGCCGAGTTAGGGGGCCGAAGTCGCAGCGCGTCTGTGCGATAGCAGTCGTACAGTGGATACACTGCTAGTGTAGTTTTACGCGAAATAACAGTACGCGTTGTGACTCTTCCGCTGCCTCTGCCTCCTTGCTGCGCGACGGGTCTCCTGTCGGGTACCCAAGAACGTACTACTAACATGCTACGAAACTGTCTTTCTCACTACCACGCGCCTTTCCTTTATCACGTTAAAAAGGTCAACTGTTCCCGTTTGTCTGCGGTAGGGTAGTTTTCACGGTAGGTGGAATCCGTAAGTTTCTGTTTCGTTTATCTAGTTCAGAAATTTATTATAGCGAGAGTGTAGAAGTAATTCTATAGTATACTTATCAAATGCGGTCGTCTTGCTGGGAACAAATTCAGTGAAAGTTCATTCGTTTTTTATCTGATTCGTTTTAGCTCATCGAATAAGAAGTTAGTGGGTTTTCTAATAAAAAGTGCTACAAAGAAAAATTTATCTATATGACATAGGCATCAATTCATAGCGAGTGAAACTGCTGATTAGTGGGGCTACAAATCCGGGAATATCACAAAAATGAGACGCCAAGTGAATGAGGCAATTACAGGTGAGTTCGTTTAAATGGAACAATACTAAAAGCTTTATATTCGAGAAGTTTAAGCGATAATTGCATGTATGCATCTTGTATTGATTAACAACATGACGTCATGGTTGTTTTGACTTTGATTTGTCGTCGATAATATCATCCATATCGATATCAACGTTGTCGTAACCTTTATTTGCTTTAGCTGAAAATCAGTTAATCGAACTGCCACCATGAAGGGTCAGGGGTACATGAGAGGTGGTCCATCACGCAGCGAAATGGGAAAGACGCAGACGGATCGGTGGAAGAGTCGCATTGTGTAGTGTGGTGTGAGACATAATATAGCACATTCTGTTCAACTTGACGCCAAATCGCCACAGTGCTGCGACTCGTCCGCCGACCCATCTGCGTCTCTGCCTTCTCGCCGCGCGACGAGCCTTCTGTCGGGTATCCAGAGGTCAGTGTGATTAGCTTCCTCACCCATCTTTTCCGCTTCCATCATTTGAAGTATCTGAGTCGGCAACAGCTTCGGATCGATCTCTCAAAAAGGCAACATTGTGAGCATGACACAATACCGAAGTAGGGATTTCGTTAGAAGTACTATTAGGTAACCAATTATTGGGTTGTCCCATAACGCCTGGTCGACTTTGGCTTGAAATTCAATTTCCTTCATGTCAAATTAACTTCATATCGAAATAAGTTGAAGAACACATCAGGACCTTCAGCCAGGATGTTTCAGAAGCTCAAATGCGCAACGGGATAATTAAGTAGGAATCAAAATAGATCAACGACCAAACCCAACGATTATGCCTTACGACAATTTTAAGAAGAACCTTGCAAGGAGCGCGGTAGGCAAGATCAGCGCTACGTTTGCCCAGTCTTTGCTACTGATCGGCACTGAGCTATTGGCTCAATAGCATCGGCAAATAAGAATAACGATAGGAGCTGCAAAGTTCGACCTCATCATGGACCTCCAGTCACTTTGGATGAGGACCTCTTGCGCGCAACAAATGGAATGTGCACGCGGACGTATTAGCAGGCAAACTGTCGCAAACGTCTGAACAGAGCCTAAGTTGCATGAGTCGACACGTGAACGGAAGAGGCTGGAGCGGAATAGACCTCGTAGAAACAGCATGCATCTACTGAGCATGACCGAAAAGCCGCCTGGACCATCTGGGAGAAGTTCCATTCTTCGGAGCCATATGAGACACGCGTGGACCGTGATGAACAACATCCGCCGTACGAATGATGGCCTACCCGTCAGCCTGGAGCACAATCTCGACCAAGGCTGAGCCTCAATCATCTCATGACCCCCTCCATTTGTGTTGGATTCGCTGGGTATCCCGTTTTGAGAACCATTTCACTGATGCACACAAGCATTCGCAAAGGTAACCATGGAATAGCTTCCGGAGCTGGCTGCAACAATGCGGTGAAATGGTTCGAAACGTTTCAGAATCCTTTTTCTCCGAAGGACCACCTGATATCACATTGCAAAGATAACTCGCCACGTTCCGAAGGTAACTGGACTGCGACCTTACGGACACCACATCGGTCGCTTTAGCTCTTGACACACCTGCCCCTTCGTAACTATCACCTCCTCAGCTCCCTGATGAAGCAGCAGCTTGGAAGAGAAAACAGTCAGTAAATGCAACCACCCCAAAAACGACCTCTCCGAACTTTTCATTCCACAGCTCCATTCATTCTGGGAGGAATGCATCCATTCGCTCCCTAGCAAGTGGATGCTTATCAGTGATTATATGGATGGTGGTTACTTTTTTGACCAATCGTTTTGAAAGAAAGTTAAATTCCGAGAAATCAAAGTGTTGAAATTCGACCAGAAATTATGAGACAACCCAGTATTAGATTTCTAAGTCCTGCAGACGGTACGGTTTAGGAAATCCCTATTTTTAACATCCCGACGCCTAGTCCAAACAAGCCGAATCTACTTGGTAGCTGACTTGTATCAAAGGATAAAAAATAGCATTTTTTTGTACATCGTTTGAAGCTGCGTCTCAATGAAATGTTCGCGTGATTCCGAAAGGATCCGCAGTAAATTGCGCGGCGCATCCTGAAGAGGTTGCTGAATGGTAAATGTTTTCGTGCTTTGCTTTTTACAATGAGCTGGACCATTTTCTGGAAACCAGTAAATTATAATATATCCAAAAATTATCAAAAGGAAGAGAATGAAAGTTGTGTGGGTCAAGGGCAATAATCGCATTATTGATTAAGTTTCCACCCAGCAACGCTTCGATCGTCACCGTGGCTTTTCGGAAATCCTTTTTTTCACTTATTTCAGTTTTCATCTTCAAAGATTTTTAACATATTTTTCATTCATTGGTCTCGCTTAGGCTAGTCTGATGGCCGGGAAGGGGTGGGGGAGAAGGGGCATGCCGTGAAAGTTGGTAACCGTTCGCAAATTGTTATGAGATTCGATGGGACAGGGCTTACAGGGGAGGGGAAATTTTTCAAACAGTTTTCATTTTTTCTCATCTTTCTCCCCTTTCCATGAGCCGAAAGTGAGGAGATAATCCGGTTCTGCCAAAAAATGAGGACATGAGTCGAATCTAGAAGAAATTATGAGATTGTTAGTTCCTGATCCTCCCTTGTTTACCCCTTGGAAGCTTTTACGCGCTATTACAAGAAAGGGGGCATTGTTGTGGTACTGCATTCAAACCGCGTAGCATCACCTTTCCGTCGAAAAAGGGGCTCAGCCAAGGTGGAGAAGAAGAGGCTTCAAATTGCAAGCAATTTTTTTATTTCCTTGATATTACTGCCCCCTCCTGGGCTTAGTCCCAGCGCCGCTCATACCATTGTGCCGTTGCGTGGCCTCTTCTGTTACAGTGACACTGCTGCTCTCGTTAACATTGTTCGTGGCTTGTAATTATCTAACTTATGGATGTTTTTGAACTAAGCAAGGTAGCGATCGGACACCTACTGCCTTATTTTTGGGTTTACAAAATTGACAAAAACGATAGTCAGCTTGAGGAAAAATAGGTCAGCACTGTGATTTCAGTGAGCCAAAAATGGATAGTGCATGGTGCAACCTCTGAGAACGTTTGCTGTACGGCGAGAAGTCAAGAAGAAGTAGCGAACAGATACATATTTTCCCTACATGAAAGAGCGAACTTGACATCCGACATACAAGGTGAGTAGTTAGTGTGATTTTGTCAGAAAGTGACGATTTCAGCAACATCTAGATTGAGTGCTCTCAATGAGGTCTAAAAACGCTATCGCAATATACGGGGGCACGATGATGGCGATGCCTTCAAACCCACATGAAACATGTCTTTAAAACAGGACTAAGCCTGAGATGGGCCAAGCCAAAGTGCGTGGGCCACTTTCGATTTCCTCAGAGCTCGTCCCCCCGCGTATATTGCTAGCGCTACAATGAGTTAATGTGGAATTTCGCGATTTGGGCAAAGTGACATTGCGGCTAGTGCGT
>MU870852.1:0-18130 GCA_036418205.1 Ostertagia ostertagi | reverse complement strand
AGAGGGGTGTGAAGCTAGTCTTTTGACATGCGTGTATCAGATAAAAGGTTGTACGGGCCTTTACCTGAAGGCGTAGCGGTGTTACAGTGTATTACAGGAGACTTTGCCTATATACACTTTATTTACATGACTATAAGAACATAACAAGGGACAAGGTATAGGTGAGGAGATAAGATGTAGAGGTGAGGTGAGTCGGCCTCACGCCGACGGCCTAACTGCCGCTGGAAGCTGGGGGCAGCTTAAATACCTCCAGCTAAGGTTGCGAAATCAACGGTGACGACTCTTAGCTGATTGATGGCCTCCGGCACCATCCAGCACGATGACGAGGCCTCCGGCTCGATAGCGGGGACACGACACGTGGAAGGCTGGAATGTTCGAGTTTACACCGCCAAGGAACTGCATCATGATGCCACCCCCCCCCCCTGTCTGGAATAGGCTCGGAAATTTCCCTGCTGGTTGCTAAAAAAAAGCGTGGATTACGTAGCTGAGTGGACGAAGCAAGCGGTGCGACTGCCTGCTGCAAGTGGACAACGGTAGCCGGTTTGCTTACTTTGTAGTTCCAAGCAGTACGCAATTTTACGTGGTTACGTAATTCACACCATAGTCGACGCCTACTCCCGTCAGCCGCTTGTACTGATCTCACAATTTGAAATGGTTTCCTGAGTATTTCGCCAGTAACTTGAGACATACTTGCTGGGTAACTAACTACACATGAGACATGTGTTAGTCTAGCGTCCGTCATCATTCTTTAGGTTCATATGCTGTGTTCCCTCTCATATTTATTCTTTTCCTCATTGAAGCCATTTGTTATCATTTTTCGATTTTTTCTGGTAACTCGTTCTACTCGTTTTGCAAGTGAAAACGGTGAAATCACGAGCTTGACATCGAGAGTTTTAAGACGTTGCGTCACGTAGTGATGTGATAATGGCCTCCTGCAGTACCTCACCAGTCGAGGTTAACGAGGATGTAGCGATCATCATTCTCCGGCATCTAGCTGACTTATGGTACAACGATTGTCCAGACACACATTGGATGAGGATAAGGGTACGTTTCGTTTTTAACACACTGCGTCCTGCGGGCGCTACCGTGTGGCAAACGATTCCATACTGTAGAGCATCCTTTTTAGAATTGTTTGCACTTTTTCTTCAAAGCCGGAAAACAATATGAGTCATGATTGATTAAACAGTTGATAGATTAATGATTATTTATTCTTAAAAATTCAAAAAAGATGCGGCATACTCGTACAACGGCGGTCCACAATGTGTTCAAGAGGGCTCATCTGTAATGGGAGCTTCATGGCACAAATCATTTAAAAACCGTGCAACGCATTTTCACCTTCATGTTTACAAGGAATGCCCCCAAGTCACATGCCAGGCTACTTAGGATTAGACGCATGATTCTATAAGTGTCTTGCAGCAGTGACCTCAGATCTGCCTTCTAAATCTGCTAAACGATTTTGCAAATAGAGTTATGAAGCGGAAGAGCGCAGCGGTAGTGGTTTGGACGCCAGAGCTCGTGGGATCGAGTCTCCTAGCTTACTCCTTAGCTACATCGTAAGTGTTTCCAAACGGTTTTTTACTAGTTATTTCAGCAATGCTCGTCTATTCTTAATCGTATAATTACCTCACTGTGAAGGCTGTGCGCCATTTGCCCATGGCTTTTCATGGTTACGTGCAAAGTGTGAGGCAAGGGACATTTATAAAAGTATCTTTAGAAATACTGCGCACAAATACAAAGGAGTGAACTGGCAGGAGATCGGTCTAACGAGCACTCGCCCAAGGGCCTGTACTGTTACTGCTGCGCTTTGCGGCTTCATAATCGTTCATAGAATCGCTTAGCAGATTTGGAAGGCAGATTTAAGCTCATTATTCGAAGGTGCATATAGGAATATGCCTCAACTCTGCGACTGTGACGATCTGAAAGTCTTTCTTTGTTGGTTTCTTCTACCGGCAAACTGCTGGTAGGAAAAGTACTGACGATCAGGAATCCGAAAAAGAAAGAAAACTATAGTGCGACCCTGCTTTACTCACCCCCAAACATTCCTCTCGTTCGAAATATGTTATTACTTTTCCCCGTCTGAATGTCCGCTGCTGTACCGCGGCTGCTTTTGCATTCGAAAGAGCAGTCATTGTTAGGGTCAGGTCATACTTTGCTTTTCTTGTATTTGGTGGAGTAGCTACGTACCGATTACACATTCGATCGCAAAATCGCATGGTCATCACGTATCTACACACTCGAATTGCAAAGTATAGCACGACTCTTAGGCCTCGTTCGTTCCACATTTCGGAAAACTGGGACAGTGAAAATGTTCTGTATTGATTGGTAATTCGAATTCAACTGAGAAGGTAATATATATGTTTATTCGATTTGATTGGAGACTCCTAATGCTCTTTCTCTACTCTCCTAAGCAAAATAAACATATTCTATCGGTACTTATATCCTAATCTCAAAACTCCTATTTCCTAATCTTCTTATCTCTCAAAATGTTAAACTTGATCGCGACCTAAGTTTTCTCCGAATCTTCTTTTTTCTTCTTCTTCTTATTCTTAGCGTTTGTCCCGCTTGGTGGCGGGGTCCGCTTTTCTGATGTGTTGACGCCACTTTTCCCGATTGAATGCTTGATCGGGGATGGATACCAGCTAACTTCAAGTCCATATGCAACGTATCAAGCCAGCGCTGCTTTGGGCGTCCCTTAGGCCGTTTTCCGGGCACATCGATGTTGAGGCTCATCTTACGCACAGTGTCATCGTTTCCACGAAGCACATGACCATACCATCGAAGTCGAGCTTCGCGGGCATTTCTTTATCATAAATGTGAAGCTCCACCAAAGCGATTGCGTATGCATTACGAATACGATCTAACGCGTGACTCCAGCCGTCCAGCATAGCATTTTCGTTTCTCGGAATTCATATACTATTTAATAGCTTATGGTTAGCACAAGTCAGGATCTTGCGGAGCTCGCTTAGCTAGCGTTTGATTATGTAGTTGATTGAGCACATCTAGGTAGCAATTTGGACGGGAAGATTTGTCGGCACAAAGATCTTTTTTAAAAGGCTCATCAGTTGTTGTTTAAATGCATACGAAACGTCGACTGCTCTGCAGCGTACGGAAAGATTATGAAGTCAATTTCAAAATACTCTGGTACTTCAGACTCATGAGAATATTTATAATGTAGTATTATTCAATTTTTGCAAAAATACACAGCTTTCATCTTAACTATTGCCCCAGGTAATTTATTCATGCTGTGGGACTAAGCATTTTAGGCGTGGCCGATCGGTGCTCATCTTATTCTTCTTGGCTTGAAAAATACATCCATTCGTTTTAAAATGTAGTGCTGTTTGGAGCTACAAAACATTGTAACGATAGCTCATTATTATTATTATCTGAAATGCCCTGTTCTCGGAAACGGATGGAAAAATTTACTTCGTTTGTTCAATTACTTACAGTTACACATATAGCTGCATTTCTAGGTTTTTGAGAGCTATTTTCGTCTAGGGAGTCTGCAAGGCGTTCAATCGTGCCGTTCTTCGTTATCTATCCAAAACTGTCAGCATAGGCTTGGAAAATCCAGAGGGATGCGTAGAGGTCTGCTCGCTTTTTCATTGTTTCTTTGTCGTTACTGCGTTTTCTTGTTTTTGTAACAACTGCATACTGAGTTTGTCCACACCGTACAGAAGTGGTATTGATCTTTCCGGCTTAGTTTGGTAACATAAGCATATCGAGTGAGATAGTTACATAGGATCGCAATAAAGGTTGTTCTGTCATTAGACGTTAGTTACGAGGAATGTTTCGAAGCTCCTTTGGGGGTTTTTTCAAGGACCTTGAGTGCTTTTACAAGAAAATCTTAAACAACTCTAACATCTCCGAATAATCCCAAATACCTAGCATTCTTGTGGAATGTTTTAGTTCTTAGAAATTACTTCGAAAATCGGAAAAGATCTACTACTTTGGTAAGTTAGCTTCACGTGACCTGGGCAATCACCTACAGGTTTAGCGCTTTAATTTATTTGATTGAGCAAATACATATCACAAAGAATCTCTGCATTTTCATCGAAATTTCTCGTGTATTGCTACAAAAAAGAAAACATGTGGCTGCACATTTGTCTTTTGCTTGAAGTAAATGCTGGCCAATTTAGGTTTATCACTGCGTTGAAGAGGGTGGAAATGATAGTTGCACTAGGACTATTTTTGAGGATAAGAACACTGCAGCAGATTATTTGAAGTAAGTTCTCTCGGTTTTGACCAATGAACCAATAGTCATTTTTGGTCTGCGCCTGTAATCTAAGGCATTTACCTTGCATTTACTGGAACCCACCTTAGCTCTTCGTCTGCAAGAGGATTTGCTGAAGGTTCATCTTATTAGGTTCTGATTTGTGCTTGATTTTGGTGGTTTGGCCCTTTCTCGTTCAGTCAGGATAACTGTAAGTAGGTGTAGAGAACTGGAAGGTCAAGACTTTGACATAAATTCCGAAGAGCCTGTCAGCTCGGTGCATCTTGTATATCACTCACGCTCATAACTTCGTATAGCATACATTGATACTTTTAACCCACTTGTTCGGGCAATTAACGTCAATTTTTGCCTTTGTATAGCTTTTCCTGACAGATGTTTTGGCTATTCAGTGTGTAGAAGAACGAACGCTTCAAACGAAGTAACTTTGTGATTTATATGTTTAGGTGTATTGCCAAGTATGTCGAGAGACCTATAGCCATAGACCTGAAACACTATGATCACCGAGCACATGACGAGCTCATTGAGAGTCTTTGCAGTTTTCGAGGTTAGCTCAGCTTCCCTTCTTGTTCTTCGTCAGTGTGGAGATGGAATCTTGCGCGGAAAATCCCGCCCCCCCCCCCCATGATTCTATTTCAGCCATAAATCACTGGCTTGAGACTCATTATCCACGATAATAGTGAAAAGAACTGAAGTATTGCTTTCGTTTTGATTAGAAATTCGAAAACTCGAAAAGGCTGCTACGCGTTCGAATTGCCCACGGACGTCTTTCACGAATGCTGGCGACGGGGATGCTCAAACTTGGTTCTTGGAGTGCATTCACTAGAAGCTCTTTCTGGCCTTCTGCTTCGTGCATTCACATCTTACACTTCTACTCCATCCTATTCCATCGATCGATTTGTCTCCACTCTCCGAAATCGCGCGCTTTAACCCGATTCTCTCATTGCGTCGCCTGGTACGTAGCCGGCCAAACGCCGTCTTCTTTCCATGCCTCGCCTGGCTCTGCCTCCTGGTCCTTCGATGGTCCATAACGTGTAGTTTTTGTACGTTTGTTTCTCTTCAGAAACCGAATCTTCATGCGTGAAACTTTGTGTGCTATTTCCAGTGATCACAACTGACATATTCATGTTAGGAAAGAGTGCAAGAATTTTCCGCGCAAGATTCCTTAAATGAAAAAGAGAGTGTGTATTTTAGCGGGTTTTCAGCAATCAAATCCATAAAATATGGTGCACGTATGTGTGACTGTTGTGCGTGTCAGCACTTATATGATCATGCAGGACCAGAAGTTGATCTTTTCGAATCCCGTAGGTTTTATTTTCAATGATTGATTTGTGTCATGTTTTTTTTATGAAAATTATGTTTTTAACCACAATAATAAACCACTAGCAGCTCCGTCCCTTGGTAGTGATCTGGATTATTGTGGATATGATGATGGTCTCACCAGTCCCAGATTTTATTTCTCAGAGGACTTTGAAGACGACTATGACGACTTAAGTAGGTTTTTTTTTAACTCTTCCGGGGCAACTTTTCGATTTCCTCATTTTTTAAAATTATTCTCGTTATAGATTTCCGTGAAGACGACGACTATTAAGTGAAGATCTCAGCAACGATTGCCATTGTGAAAATGCAGTATTAAATCGTATACGGGAATGACGCTGTTCTCTCTCAGCACCGACGACGGACAGATTTCTGTCGCTACAGTTGATATTAACCGGTATAGAAATTATTGGTGAAACCATTGAAGCAACTTTAAGCTTTTTTGAAATTATCGGCAGTACAAACTGTAAGATTGGAAAGAAAACACCGTCCGCGAAATCCGCATCAAATGTTTTGGAAGTATGTTATATATCAGTTTATGTTACCGATCAGTTACATATCTCATGGCTTATAGTAGCCTTTCGAAATTTAGTTGGAAATATACTACCGTAAGAAAATAACAATGTTAGATGCTGAAGCGTCACACTTAATTGACATACTTTATTCGAACCTCTTGATAGGAACATGACATTCATTCATTAGTGAAGCCAGAGTGACCAGATCGTCGCAGGTTTTTCCGTCATTTTCGGTAAAAATCTGCAGCATTTATTAAGTGATCACAAATGTGGAATTCATTTTTGGTGCTGGAGCCAGCCAGCCTCAAAAAGGCTCTCATTCAGGATTCTTGGAGTGCTTTCACTGTATTTGTTGTTGCTCATAATTCTGGTGCGTTTTGCTTCCAGGCTGTTTTTGTATATATTTTTTGCTTTCTTTCCGATTCCAGTTCCGGTGCTAAACTGTTCCAATGAATTTAATAATATGCGGTTTCTTTTGAAGGACAGGCGAGTTGTTGTTGATTGGTGCTTCCTCACCTCGGCTAAGGAAAAAACTGAACTGCACCATAGAAATGTCTTGATAAAGTGCCTCGATGGGTTAGGATCCATAATAGAGGTAAGAACCTGGGTATTGTTAATCTCCTACTCACGGAAGAGGAAGTGATTCGAAAGAGGCATAATCGAGAGCTGATTGGGAGATGATACCTCCAATTGAATGTTTTCTTTCCAATCTCACATAGCCTTTGAATAACCACTTGATACTCATTATTGGAAAGTACTTCGTTCATCGTTATTGTTGTAACTTTATGTGACATTCATGAAATTTTTCCTCTACTAGTCAGTTTTATTCTTCGTTTCACTATTTTGTAACAGTTGTGGGTTTTTGAAAGCACATTTTGCTTCATCGATAATCCTATGTCGATAATTACGTATGGCCGTGATTACACCCCTTACTACCAGTGGAAGTCAATAGGTCATACCGGCCATTCTCAGTGTGATGTACAACTTTGCATATCTCCCTCCAAATCTAATCTAATTTTCTGATCGGTGCTATAAAGCATAAAAGGCAACGGTTGTGGTTGGGCTCGCGAGTAAGCAGTCATGGGATCGTCTGATGGTCAGTGAATAGACTGCTTTTTTATTGTTTTCAGCAACACAATTGGAGGGACATTATAACAGTGCTTGCCTACAAATACCATCGAAGGCTGGGAGCAGCTCTTAACAACTTTGTTGCGCTATTTGCAAATTATCCCCTGTGGCGCGCGCCAAGCGTTTTCTATGAAAACTGTGGTACTCGTAATCAGTAAGCCGATCTATCAGGAATGACCTGGGGGTTTATTCTAGCCAAATCTGACAATTTGACCCATCGGATATCGGAGAACTATAGCTTAAACTCTAGCTGGGGGAAAATTAAAGGTGGAATTCTGCGATGAGAAGGCAGTTCTTAAACCGAAAACAAAGTAGCACGTGCCATATCTAAAATGGTCAACGGTATTCGAGAAGTCCATGAGCAAGCGGCTCAAAACCAGCAGAGATGACCTCTTCTTACCCGACTGATTTCAGCATTGGATGGTGAACTGCTCATTGCGCCGGCTTACTTCCACGCTAATCCTCCTTCTGCTGAACGAACTACGAGGTCAGGCGATCGAGAAAAGGTGAACGGGCAGCGGTGCGAGACGGTAGCAGATAGGCTGGCTTCGCCATGGCTTCGCACAGCCCATGGGCAGCAGTTCTCGCTCACCGATACGCCGCATCGTTCCCCACCACTTATGAGGTCCGCTGTCCTTTAGGCAGGTTGCCTCTTCTTCAATCTCGAACTTCATCGTGAGCTTCTCTTATCGTCTTTACCACATTTTGAAAAAAAAAGGTTGGCTAACCTGGCTTGCGTCATCCGTGGATCTTATGACATTGCTGCCTACTGCCCACTCTAAGAGTTGCAAACTGTGAAACTTTGTAATGACTGCTTCTCTCTTTCAAAATCGGGGTTTGACCTCGTAAGCACGAAAATAGCACTTGTTCGCCAGATAAAACCTAGCGCCTGCTAGGGGTGTTCATGGATACTCATGGGTAAGTAGTGCCTGAAACTTTGGAGGAGTTGTTCGTGAATCGTATACAGACAACTTCAGGTTACCGTTGACGAAATAGCCCATTGAAATTACTTTAACACTGTTTGGGAAAAAGCAAAATAGCAATCCCAGAGTGGATTAGAACCAAAGACCTCCTTGTAGTGAGTCTGGCTCCTTCCAATTGACCAACTGTAAGGTCCTTTCTTCGCTTATAATTCATCCACACAGGCCGTGTAAGCGGGGGGGGGTCGGTTGCAGGCAAGAAAGTGCGCCAAAAAGCTATCATAGAGAATTATTTAGCAAATTTGGGGGATAGGTTAGTGCTCAGCGTTCCAAGACCAATGTAAGAGGCGCAAACCATTGCAAATGGCCGGGGTGACTTGTTGACCTTTCCTATTTAGTCAGACTAGCTAGAGGTAAAGGAGGGTGATTAAGGAGTGAGTGGGTGAAGTTAGAAAGATGCGGAAAGGGTGAAGTTAGAAAGATGCGAGAGACGCTCAGGATGAAGAAAGTGGCATCGCCTAGCAGGCTAACGGACCGTGCGATGACAGGGTTAGCGCCGTGGAGAAAAAAGTGATAAGAGAAACACCATAGATAGTAGTTTTTCGAGATAATTCAAATCAGCAGTATAGAAACACAGCAATATACAAGAACATCAGTTTTATGTACATACAAATATAACACATGGGTGAAGAGATTCGATAAAATTGATTAGGCCATGATCCGTTGCACGAGCTCTTCACAGGATTTTGCTAGATGTCGTCCTCGAAGAAGAAGTCGGCGCATCCAGGATTGGTCCGAGGGTTTGTATTCCGAAGGAACCTAAAGAAGCGAACTTTAAAAGCTGCTTAGGGGTAACTAAGGAACCATAGTATTAATATGTCTGTCTTGGTTCTAGAGAAATTGTTACAAAAAAGACGCAGGGGCTCGTGATCTTCAGAGCTAATGGTGAGTAGGAGTTAGGGTGCCAAATGGGGCAACCCTTCACGCGATGGGTTGAGAAGACCAGCCTCTGATAGCTGCGTTTTCACGAGCTCAACTAAAGTTGCAGAAAAGGTGGTAAACCCTCATCTAACTACGGTCGTAGGACAGTTATGAAATGGATAATGTTCTGAAGTTAAGTGACGTTCAATTAAAACAAAGGGAGGGTCTCATCCAGTAAGGGGGGCATGTGGTGCGACAGTTCATATTGCATGAAGAAATCCACTTTTTTCAGGGGAGGGAAGCTCCGGGGTGGGTGTAAAAGTTTAAGCGAAATGGTTCACGCACCCCGGGGTTCCCTCCCCTTGCAAAAATTGGAATTTCTGTAGCCGACAAGAACTGTCACACCACATGCCCCCTTACTGGATGAGACCCCAAAAGGACTTCAGCTTCACTAAAGGAGGCTGTCAAACGCACTGATGTTAAAACGTTACTTCTAGCCCGGCCAATTTACTTGTGATTTGTAAACCTCACCATCTCATCAGTCTTTTACCCTGACTCTATTTTTAGCACAAAGATGCTGGGTTATGGAAAAGCGGTCGGCCCAGGCGGATCCATACCCGCATTTCTCGTGAATCAAAAACGAGACCTATTTTATGGGCTTCCTCATTGCAGAATCGACAGGAATGAAGTACTATGGTTCTAATTTAGGGCCAATCAGTCCAATGCAATTCAAACACTTACAACTAAAATAAGGCCCCCGCTCTACGTAGGCAGTTCCGTAATGCTTTTATTGTTGACAAGAAATGCACTCACGTGAAGTTGTCGGATCAGTTCCGCCCACATTGTGTTAATGTTCATAGACAGTAGAGCTGACACCTCGACGAAGCTGCATTTGTAGAATTTTCGCTATGCAAGATTTACCTTTTCTGAAATGACTAATTTTTGAAGGTGTTGCGCGTAGTACAAATGATGATTCGGGAACGTAATCTAAGAATCAAGTTCATCTAAACAGGGCCACACACAAATGTAGACGTTGGGAAAAGGCGTTAGCCAGTGGGGTGTTAACGGGATTAGCCTCAAGGAATAAAACTAATGAAAAAACCATCAATTAAGAAAAATAAAAACCATTATAATCGACATATGTAATTAAAGTGATTCGTTTCGCTCCTTCCTCAGACGAACTTTATTATTCCGTCAATCCGCGGAGCTCATCAGTGAGTTGAGGGCGAAATAAAGACAGGGAAAGACGTATAAACCTCGAGCTAACGTACAAATTTAGCCTTTTTCCTGAATTTTCAAGAAATTTCAAAATTGGTCAAGGTTTTGCACAGTTTTTTTTTTATTCATTTTTTTCATCCTGACACACTCTCACTAATTACGGAATTTTTTCCTTGCGATATTGTCTGGAAGTAGGGCAAAAAATGAACTGGGGTGAGGTAACGAGCTTTCTAGACGATCGAGCTTGGGCGATGGTAGGCATTCATTGCAGTGTCCAGAGGGGCTATAGGAGATTTAAATACGCATTGAATTCATGTTTAGGTCTGGCAATAGTTGTCGATTTAAAGCAACAGTTCAGGGAGGGTCCGAAAATTTCAATGCCACTACTACTGAGGGATACACGAGCCCTAGTGAAGAACATATGCAGTGGAAATAATAAACGAACTTACCTCAGAAACTCAAAAACAGGGTGGAAAGTCCCTCAAACATGGGTGTTCTTGGGGATTTCCCCAATCCCGCCCCCTTGCCGGCCGTCATTGGACGCGTCGGCAATCGTGCTCGTTTTGGGACCACAGGGAAAATTGATTGAAAAATGGAGCGCGTTTACAGCGGGCACGTTCAGACAACTCGTCCAACGTGCGTCTTTATCCATTGCTGAGCGGCAGAGGGAGAGTACCTGTCTAAGACCCTCCCCGACGTTTTTTTCCAGTTTTTCATACATTAATCGTCTGGTTTTCATCTACAACTTCATTATTGGTGGTTTTTTCCCGCGAAACCGTTCCTGAACTGTTGCTTTAAGCGCAGTATCTTTCCGGGCGTACTGACAATAAGACACATGCATGTTTCAAAGCGGGGGGTGTTTTTTTACTTCAGTTGAAGGATGCGCAGTGATGACGGAATAAATAATATTAAAAAATATTTATACTGAATAGTAAACTGTCTCACCTAAGGTAGAGATGACAATGTTCCGCTTCAGATCGATTTTGTTTCCCACCAATACTACAGGAACAAACGACGAGGTTCTCGTAAGTTATTGACGAGATTTCTGAAAAAGAGTAACAAGTTAGCCGAATGGGCTGTAAATTTTGCTGAAATTGAAATCTGCTCTCGATTTTATCAGGCTATTTGAAGCACACCCCGCAATCAGTTTCATGGTAGAAATCCTCCCACGGATGGAGTTGCTGGGCTGCGGGCGCGGACGCAGAGGTCCTGCCACTTAGCAACTTTGGTATGCCTGCGTACTATGGAACTGTGCGGACACCACAGGAGTTACGTATGCTCATGCTGTTGTCGTCATTCATTCCAGCGGTTCATGTACTAGGGAGATCTTGTTCTCTTTTCTCAGCTCGCCATTACCTGATATGCCTGCTGTCTGCTTTCTTGGAGATCTGAACAGCGTTATAGAATAACAGTGAGTCTTTTTTTCGGAGGAAGGTCATTGCGATTGTTCTTCTTTTTTTTTCCTCTCAGACTGGCAGTCCGCCATTCGCAATCCCGGGGAATTTTATTTTGAGTGCAACTACCACAAATAAACTTTTTTTGAGTCGACGCGGTTTGCTTCTGAGCTAAGTTATGCTCTGCGGTCTGCGTTATTAAAATATATCAGCTGTTTGCCGAGAAGAGCAGCGACCTAAGAGTATTAATTAGCAAGTAGGCTGGATAAGAATTACGTATGGAGTTAAAGTTCAGCCCAAGTAGGTAGTGGGATGTTTGAAAAGAATTGCACAAGGGGTGGGGACGTGTAGCAGTTGGCATAAGCACCGGTGGGTCTCGCAAACCATTCTATAGAACCAAGTCTCTGCAGAGCCAATCAAGTCTTCGTTCTCAGTGATCGGGTAATTTTTTGCGGATTTGTCGTAAAAACAAAAAGGGCTGAGTTGCACATCGGGTGACCAGCTCCAGTCACTGGCATTTGAAAACTGCTGAGACTCCGAGTGGAAGTTGAATGCGTGGCGCACTCCATAGAAATATAGGCTTTCAACTGTATGTGAATGGTGTAATTGTACTTACCTGTATAACAAGTGCGTAGCTTTTTTGAATGACTCGCGGCTATCTACAGAATACACAACCACGTACATCGTGATATGATTGGCGAAAGGGGAGGACTGAAAAAATAACTTATGTAAAACAAATTTAGGTAAAGTAACTTGATTAGTAATAAAATAACTTAACAAATAACAAAGTTTGCGTACAGTCTTAGCTTTTCAAACTTTCACGTGACAAAGTACATCGGAATTTTCATTTTTGGGATTCTTCTCGAAATTAGTGATAGCATTTTGCCACTGGTGAGAAATTCTCGGATTGCGCAATTCACGGAAAATGTACCCGTTATAAAAAAGGCCTTTCCGTAGAAATTTGTGAGCAAAGAGGAGCCGACAACCGAAATCGAGTTAAGCAGGCTTTGAAAATGTGTCATGAATTGGTTCATGGGTTATGTAGCGCGCTGTGCTGGGAAGACACCGGAACAGATGTAATCGGAGAAAAAAGATGAAAAGCTATGTAAGTGTAACCCACGTCACTCACCTCTAGAGTTGATTCCATGACTATTTCTAGTTGAACTTCTTCGCCGTTCAGAAGAAAGTTGATGGTTTTCGAGACGGCCTCTTCTGTTTCACTTGCTAAATCAGAGAAAGCATTGAATTTTCAACACTGCAGTAATTATTTAGCTGTATCTATAGGTTCCTGGTGACCATTTTAAGTGGGAGTGCGGTCACAATGAGCGACAACAGCGCCGCATCGCGACCGCACGTGTCTCATTCCACCTGTTTTGTATGTGTCTATCCAGGGTTTTAAGAATGAAAGCAAGAAATTGACTTACATATGACGTGAGTCTGTTCTGGAGTAGTCGTTGAAGCGACATGGTAAATTTGATGTGCAAGCGTCTTCTTGCCAGCATTTCGGCTACCGTATAATCGTAACAACACCTGGCGTGCTGGTGTGGTCGACTCCGGGTAGAGGTAGATTTCTGGACACGTGGCACGACGATTTTCGCCTGAAACTCGCTTACTATTTTGATACCCATATTTATCATAATTTGGCCGCCCAGAAGTCCGGTCAATAAATCATGAATAACAGTTTTCAACGCATAAGAAAAGTTTGCATACGGTAGTAAGGGTCTCGTGACATTCAATCCTTCTGCCGTGTCTCCTTCACAAGGCCAGACACCTGACACTAACGCCGCGAAACTTGTCCGCAGATTAAGTGCTCACCCCGCTCGCCTTCCCGAATTGCCTAGCCATACACCTGGCTCACACATGCGTAACTTACTACAGTCACGGTCACACAAAAAGGATGATTTGATGTCATACCCGCCGGCCCCCCCCAAATCGGCGACCATAGGTCTCGAGGCATCGCCGGCGGTCGCCACCCCGCCGCAGTCCACCGCTTGCTACTAGCGTCAGTCAGCGAAGAGTCGTGCCATTTTGACTAATTTTGTACAAATTCGTCACCTCACCTCCGCTTCTTCCGATTGCCTTCCACGCCTGTTTGAGCTCGGTAGCCGGTCCACAAGTGAGCCGTTTTTATAGTCGAAACTTCGTAATTGACCTTCGATACGATCGATACTTTTGAGTCCATCCTATGCAATAATTCGTTAAATTCAAGAAACAAAAAGAAATCCTGAGCACAAAACGCAATAGGAGCGATTTCAGACGGACTTAAATCGCCGACGACAATGTGTACGTTTATTTCCCTCCTTCAGCACTTGAATTTTTTTTTAAACAAAAACCCGGCAACTCCTTCCCTGGTTCTTCTGTTTATCTTTTATGTGATAGTTGCCGGTAAGAGTTACCAGCCCAATTCTCACAAAATTTATCTACTAAATAAAATATAAGATGAAACGGCACTGTGTGCTTTGAACCAGGTGTAAGCTGGGTGGTTGTGGGGGGGGGGGGGGGCGGAGAGGGGAGGTCGAATGATGACCGATATACAACTATTCAGGCCTGCGGTACCCTGCGGGACCTCAAAGTTGTTGCAACGCAACGTACCGCCCCTTTCATTTGCCATCTCCTGCATAAGGCACACTTATGGGTTAGGGGTTCTCACTAGTTATGACCGTGACCATAGACCATAACGCAATACTGCCATTTCTTCTTGTGTCATATTGAGCGCCAAAGATATGATATTGTCATGGTAATCGCGGCCATCCGAGCTTCATGCCAACTAGGCAAACTTGTCGCTGGCAAAGTCGGCTGCGCACACATCGTTGGTATTTTAGAAGCAGTCAACGTCTTTTGCAATTCACTTACAGCCCAGGGTGATTATTGGTTGAGGAAGTCGCTCGACTAGGGGGTCGCATCTCATATATTTGGGAGGGTGTAGGGGTTTACCCAGGGTCAACCGTCACGTTCGAACATTTTCGGGATTTTTGCGACCCCCCCCCTCTCGAGAGGGTCCAGTTGCGACCCCTCCCAACACACAGTTGCGACCCCCCAATACAACCAGCCTTCCTCCACCGCGACCTCTCCCTCTTCTATAGTATTTGATTCTGAGACCAGTTGACACAGCCCAAAACCTACCTAAAACTCCGAAACTCCACCCACTTTTCCCCAAAAAACAGCCGTCGAGCGGGGGGGTATATAAAACAGTGAAACTTTTTCTGCACAACATATTGCCCTGCGCCTATAATCACGCAAGGCGCGCAACATTGCGACAGAATGCGCCCCCCTTCCTTCCAGATCACACACAAATGCGACCCCCCCCCCGTTCGAACTGTTCGAACGGACGGGTGACCCTGGTTGTAAGCGCAAGGTTCAAAAAACGGGCGCAATGGTGCTAATGCCACTTTTGGCTGTCATCACTCGTAATAACTTCGTATAGCGAATAGAAATCATGACATTCCGTAAGCTGTCTGGACTGGATGTGCGGTGGATGAAAGGGGTCGTATCGGAGCCGGTTAAGGGAGGGGGTCGGTCGGCTTTTTTTCGACACTATTTCCACCTCTGCTGTCTCAGGTCGAAGAGATAAGGTCTTGGTGAGTAAGTATTCATGGCCGCATTTAAATAGCGAGGAATGATTAATATTGCGGTTTTCTTTTTCATCTCGAGGTTTGGAATCAAAGAGACAAATCGACGCCGCTACACTGATCAGAATGACAATAAAATCAAAATTATACTGTAGTATTTGTCGCTGTACTAAACCAGAAAAATTGTTAGCATTGTACCGGAGCTCTCGCACTAATATTATTGTTTTTAAGGACGAATTTACGATGGAAAAGCAACCCATTCCAAATTGAGGTAGAGATGGTGAGTAGTACCAGAAAGAAAGCGAAACCACGAAAAACGGCCCAGAACCGGAGAAATGGGACCCCTTCCTTGTCCGTTGATTTGAGCATTGATGGGACTCTCATCGCTTTGCCCTCTTCAACCCTACGCTCTCTCAGCTATCTAATCACTCGCCACCTATTGTACTACGGCGAGTGATCAGACGATCGGTGGGCGGAGATCGCCGAACTCGCCAACTTTGAGCCATGCTAGATCTCAGAGGTCAAATCTTTCGATGCCGATTGCGTGTCTGTCCGCACCCTCAAGAGATTCACCGCTCTCCCCACTAGGCGATTTCTCCCTTCTTCGACCTTCGTTCTTTCCGTGCAATCCTCCTTTAAAACTAAATGAGTTAGAAACTCACTTTTCCACAAACATTGTTGTTCGTTTCCATGAACCCACTATCGGCCAACGAATATTTGTATCTGAAAAATAATCCATTTTGAAAAGCTAAAAGAGTGATTAAAGATGAACATGAAAGATCATTTTCAGCTTCAACGGGAACGAATCAGATAAGAGTAATGTATTCTGTTTTTACCTATTTAGATACGTCGACTTCGCGATTCGGATCTTGCTAGTCACATAAAAATGTAAAATCGGAAATATTTCAAATATTTACCAACTATCTTGGGTTTTCTACGACATTGCGCTTCTCTAGAGGGCCCGGTGCTTTACCTTGCCGTATGAATGAAAGCATGGTTGGGAAAGAAAATGAACGAGCAAACAATCAATAAATAATAGAAAAATGAATGGTTGAAAGCGAGCCAAATAACTCGCTCTTATGATAGCCAACATTTTCGTTCAAAAACTTATGAAAGCAATTTGCTATATATTTGTAAGGTACTTGGTAATAATTAAGAATGCGTTACGTAATTGAATGGTCAGTAGTTTTATAATGAGTTCAGCAGTCCTTGTTTAAGGACATTTTTGAGTAGAAAGGGGCAATACCTGGGCTGAACTCTTGACAGTGAACTGGTGTAACGAGGTATTTAGCCGAAAGCTTGAATGTCTTTTTGGTCGTAAAATCTTGTTATACATCAAGGTGAAGTCGTAAAAATTTCCAGTGCAGAGCAGAAGATTTTTCTTTCTTTAACGGCCTTAAAGATTAAGATTATGGTCTCGTTTATGGGTATTTTGCTGAGCTACTCTAATATATTGGAACTTCCGGCAATAAATTCTTGATACCTAATGTGCTTATACATTAACAACTCGAACTACAGCAATCTGCGGTCTAGTTAAGTTCATGTGAGGTCTATAAAAGAGTTGAGGGCGTAGAAAAGGTAAAAAAAAGGTTGTCGAGCCCAAGGTTAGAAATCATTGCACGTCACCAAAAGTGCCCAACCCTCAAAATTCGAGTTTTTATGGGGATGTCAAGTGTAGAATGGAAGTATTGGCTATCCACTGCAATACATTCCATGGTTAAGCATTCACATCTATCTACCATCTTGAATGGAAGCCTGATACGTGGCGCATAGGTCGGCTGAAATCGATAACTTTGCCGATCTAATTCTGAATCGAAATATGTACTCGTTTGGCTAACCAGCACTGGGTGGATGTTTCAGATCCAGTGTCAGTGGGAAGAAAAATTAAATGCATAATGAAGTACACTGTCCAACTGCCATTTATGAAATGAGCTTCTGAAGGGCGAAATGTCAGCTGATCGTCGTGGGCGCGGTTGTTTCTAATCCCACGAGACAAAAATGAGCCCTCCGATTTTTGCGATAAGGAATGACGTCACCTGATTTCGTGTTCAGGATTAGAGAGCAACGACCTGCCGAAACATTTCTCAAGAACCGACCTAGAGGCTAGTGTCCAATGTGGCTTCAGAAGGTCTCTCTCTACTTTTTTAGGGCAAAGTTGATAAATCAGGTCAGTGCTAGGCTTTAAAAACGCTCTATGCCAGACACGAGAAGCCTGAAAATGTTGGTAATTTCAAAGTGACTGAAATGAGATACTTGAAAAAACCACTAAGGATTTTTGGAACAGATTTATAGGTGGGCAATGAATTGAAGGCGGATAATATAATTGGCATAAGAAATACGGTGATAACTAAATAAAATAAATAACTCAATAAAAATAAACTTATAATCAAATTCACCATGATAGTATCTATATAGTGAATTCCGCCCAGCTGTGGATCGAAAATCGAAAACTATGCCCATTAGGCCTAATGACAGTGATAAATTTTACTATGCAGGTAAGTTTTGCACAAAAAACGACTTTGCGATATTACTACACGAGTTATGCAGGTCCGGTTTTATCCTTAATGCTAGCGAAGCTTTCAAAAACAGAGATGTACAATTGGCGTCCGCCATTATGTATTATATATTTGGAGTGCGCCATGCATTCAATTTCTTTCAAGAAATAGGGTATCTTGACGAGTTTTCAAGTTGTTCAGAATTACCGATATTCATGTGAGTGTTTTAATCCATACGCATGCTTACTTATACTATGAGGAGTTGGAAAGCTAGGTTAGGAAAATGGGGTCTAACCAAGTAGTCATGCTAAAATCCGACACAAAAACAATGGGGCTTCAACAACGAACCCTTCGAGCTATCCAGGTAAGATAAGTCAGAAACCGTTCAAGTTGAAGCTGGTGAATCGAGCGGTGCTCCATATAAA
>MU870851.1:0-19324 GCA_036418205.1 Ostertagia ostertagi | reverse complement strand
GACCACCACAGTCCGCCCTTGGGCGACTATCAGGCAAGCGGCTGCGCGCGCAGGGCAAGGGAGGTTAGCCCCGGGGTGCCGCCAAACCACTTGCCGGCAAGTTCGACCGACTGCCATACTCCTCCTATATACCAGCACGGACGCTCCGTACAAGAGCCAGGTTCTATCACGCCCATTCTGTCGCCGTGGAGTGCGCGGAAAAACGACAAAAGGGCACGTCGAATTCTAATCGATGACACGTGACGTTGCGCGCCAACCAGTCACGTGTTACGGTTGCGGTCACTCACCGGACTTTGTAATCTCACTAATGACGCGAGATTTACACCGCCGACGACCGTTACACTTTGGAGCGATCCGTCGCTCCTGCAATTGGTGCAAAATCGCTCCAATCGCAAAGTCTGACATCGGCCATTGCTTTGGGGTTCATGCACGGCTGGTGACTTCTAGATGCAGCCCATAAAGAACCCGTGAACCAATAGAATGAACTCATTGTCAGTTCAGGTGACTGAGAGGTAGGGCTACTCACTTGACATACATGGAAAGCTGCAATGTGTGAGTTCACACTGTCCCGTTGAGTGGGTGCAGACAAGCAGCGCGCCACGCTGCGACTCCGTGCTGCTCACGCCGACTATAAATGCACGAGAACCGTGCCGCGATTCTGTAACCGCGCCAATCGTACTCGTTAATCGGAAAGCCTGCCACTTGCCTGAATGGTGAACCGTACTCGATCGTAGACAGGATTGAGCACACATCAAGCTTAAGCTAATTGGATGTAATAAAAGTTGTGCATTGGTTCCTCAAACAACGAAGTCACAACGTGACGTGACTTCTCTACTGCTTACGTTGGGTACAATACATTTTATTTAGATTACTAATGGCATGTTAATGGAAGAAGAATATGTGAGGTGAGCTTTTCGTCCTTTTAGCTTACTTGTCAGCATGTCCTCAATTGTCTTCTTATAGCTCAATGTCGGCAACCGAAACGGTTGTGGAAATGCTCAACAGTCAGATGAACAATGACGACTCATCGACCTATTTAGAAGAAGAAAGAAGTCGAGAGGTAGAAAATGGTGACAGTCGTTCAAACTCGGTGCCTTGGATAGAAGAGGGTTCTATTCACTGTGAGGAGTTGTTGCCTTCATCCGATGTAGTTATGGAGTGAGTGATTTATGTACCTTTTGGGTCTATTCTTAATAAGGAAAAGCATCTGGCTGGCTGGTTTTAGGATTAGCCATTCCAATAAGTGTCTATCAGTAGTTAGTGTTAATTTTCATTCATTCAGTGTTAAAGCTAATTCCAACTTCACGTGCTCCGTATCAACATCGCGCGATCCAATAGCAATCGTCGCAAAGTCTGACACCTGCTTTATGACTGGTAGCAAACAAGATGTAGACAAAGGGAATATATAAAACAGTGTGGTGTTAACGAAACAGTGTTTACTTCTTCGAATGCGAAATCAACAATTTGCAGATTTCTGTTAAAGCAACAGTCCCAGCAGGGTTTCACCTTCGACACTAATGGTGTGGAACGATGCGCTAGCCCTAGTCAAGAACATAAGAAGTGTGACTGAACAAAAACTCACCTTGGAAAGCCGCTAGAAAGGGAGCTGAACGGCTTCGAAGTGGGCGTGGTTGGAAGTCAGGCCGAGGGATTGCAGCCGACTGAGCAACCACGCCCACTTCGAAGCCGTTCAGCTTCCTTTCTAGCAGCTTTCCAAGGTGAGTTTTTGTTGGGTCACACTTTACTTCTTGACTAGGGTGAGCGCATTGTTCCACGCCATTAGTGTTGAAGGTAAAACCCTGGTGGGACTGTTGCTTTAACAGAAATCTGCAAATTGTTGATTTCGCATTCGAAGAAGTAAACACTGTTTCGTTAACACCACACTGTTTTATATATTCCCTTTGTCTACATCTTGTTTGCTACCAGTCATAAAGCAGGTGTCAGACTTTGCGACGATTGCTATTGGATCGCGCGATGATGATACGAAGCACGTGAAGTTCCTTGCCGGCAAACGGCATCGATCGAGGATGGTGCCAGTGCCAACCACGACTGCACTTTTGCAATAGCGATCGCGCGATTATGCAGGTTGCATTTTGTAAGCGCGAGAGTGCAGCCGCGATGTCACGGTACAGTCGCGAAGTCTGATATGCATTTCGCGATTGGTGGCCAAGTCTGACACCTGCTTGAAATACTGGGCCTGATGTGGTGAACGTAGGAACACTTCCAGGAAAAGCTACGTTCGTTCTCAACTTTTTGGAATATTAGGAGATCAGACAATGATACGTTGGAGAAGAAGGGGTCAAGGTTGAATTGATTTGACCTACGACTCTCAAGCTCCTCATCTATTTTCTTTATCGATACGTATTTGAACTTTCCAGCCCAAGTTGCTAATCCCTATTCTAAAAAATCTAAGTTAAACGCGTTCTGGTGCATATAGTGGAGGAATCGCGTCATCCGAATCCTACGTCTGCAACAAATGCAATGGACGGATTCAACACCCGGACGGGTTACAAACGTCTGATTGTGCTCAGAAGCACATAATCATGAGCGAGTACCTTGCTTTATGATCTGCTTTATAGGGAGGATGCAGGAAATGACGTAGAAGTGGCAAGTGATGAGATAGTTAGTGGTTTATTAGCTCTCGAAAACATCCTGAATCGCCAACTCAAAGGAATAGGCAAGGTTAGTTCCGCTTTGCTTCTCCAACAGCTCAAAAACTCCTGCCGAAATATAAAACTGTTTTTACCAGGTTCGAAGGCGTATAGAGACAGCAAGGCGTCTCACTGGAGTTGAAGGTCACGGCTTACGATATCTTGTAAGGCGAAACGTTGAAGCAATTGATGCACTGGATAAACATCGTGCGGAATATGATCAGAAATTTTCTTCACTTGTTGGGCACTGGAAATCAGTTGGATACCACCAATCTAGCAGTTACGCGTTAGTATTTTTCTGCTCTCAATTGAGGAAAAAGTGTTATTACAGCATACAGCACCCTTATATGGAGGCCATTTAGCATAAGCATGCTGCACAAAGGAACTTAGCTTTCAGAATAGATCCTTTATCTAAAGGCGGTGAAACTCGAACGGCTCCTGAAAGTCAAGAGGATGACGACATAGTGGTGTTGGACGAAATAAGTAAATCGCCTCTCAGTGAATCTGTGCGCTCTAATTGTGGAAGTGAAATGGATGTCTTGGAAGCTCTTAATGGAGGAAACTGTGAGGTAATGCAGATGAAGTTCTATCTTTCTCCATCTTTTTGCTCGAAAAAAAGATTGATCTCTGTTTGAGGCGTCGACGTCTGCTGGAAATGGAATGACATTGCTAGGAATGTTAAACGAGGAGAGGCTTGCTTTCGAAAAAGAGGTTTGGACATCACTCGCCACTACTTTGCCGGCGCTATTGCAAGATGCGAGGCATTGTAGTGGCAATACATTCAAAACCGCGTCAAACATATCTCGTCATTTATAAGCAAGGTTAAGCCTAGGCGGGGGATACTGCACGATGAGTGAGCAGTTTTATTTCTTCCGAGATTCCTGCCCTGGCCTAGGTTATTGTTAGTCCTAGGGATGCCCCTATATTGCGATAGCGCTTCCGTGCTTCTTTGGGCTGGGTCAGACTGCGAGTCGCGGGGTGTGAGCGGTTTGAACCATGCACCCAACGGCTCGACAGTGCGTGAAAGTGGCGGAGTCTCTCTCGGGAGCACGATGATTCTCACCACTTCCATGGGAATATGGAGAGAATCATCATGCTAGTGAAAGAGACTCACGCTGCTTTCGCGCCCTGTCGAGCCGCAGGCGCATCGCTCGTACTCCTCGATTCGCTGAATTCGCAAAGACTGAAACCGTCCTTGGAATTGATTGCGTGAGACTAGGTTCAAACTCATGGCTGGGTGGTCACACGTGTTCAAGAGAAGATGAGGGCCGGTGTCAGGCCGGTGTTAGACTTTGCGAATCCAGCAGTTCGCTAGCAGGCAGTTGAGTCGCTACTAACGAATCGCTGGAATCACAAAGCCTGACACCGCAGGATCAGGCAGTAACATTTCAAACTGCGGGCGTTTACCTTCCGCGCAAATGGCCAGCTACCCACGAGTCTACGGTCCCCAAACTCGGTCCTTTGCACTGTCTCAGTTTTCGTGAATATAATCACGCAGCTCAAATTAACCAATATAGGATCGCTGAAAAAGAACCTGACTGGTGATTCGTTTCCTCGTAGGCAAAGGGGTGGAGCGCTAGACGCTGTCATTTTTAACTCCAATATAGATAGGGCTATGGATGGCTTTCTATAAATCTGCCAACGTTGCCAGGGTGTGGTTCACTAGGGCGGAATGCGAGTTTTTCGCGTTTCGCAACGCGGAACATTTTTCGCTGCGGGAACCTCAGGTCCACCCTGATCAAAAATGTTTCGCGCTGCGAGACGCGAAAAAGTCGTTTTCTGCCGTAGTGACCACACCCACGTTGCCAAAGCCTGATATTTTGGTGATGGAACGACCTTTGAAGGAAAGGGGATGCATAAATACAAAACAGTCTGGATATTAGGTACAGGATTGTGGCATTGATTAAGTAGAATTGAAGTGTAGCTTTCAAGCATTACTCATAATATCACTGTACGAACCACTTGTTAGCCCTTGTGTGACTTTTGTTGAAGCGAGTTTGAACAGGCTCAAACCAGGAACCCATCTACACCCCCCCCCTTTCTTCACACTTTGGAGCGCGGCCGAGAAGAATAACTAAGTGCCCGCGAATGTGCGGGTAAATTTGAAAACGCATTCGTGCCCGCGAGCTGTGCTGGGGCCGGCTGCAGCAAGAATCGGCCAGGGTTGATGGACTTTTTGAACTCGGTCCTTTATGCCGCCTCAATCCGACCCTCTCGTCTGCGCTCACTCACCTCGTACTCTCCCCCTTACAGGGCTTAGTTCTTGGGCTTTCACCCATCTCTTTGGGATTTGGAACCGAGCCAGGCGCCGTTCTCTATCTCCGTCGTTCGTGGCAGGACCATATAGAAATTCAAGTTGTTCCTAAACCTACAGGGAATGGGTCCTCAAAACTTTGTATGCACCCCCCCCCCTATTTTTGATCACGAGGACTGCGTTATCGTGGAGTGGAGACGTAAAATTTTGGAGAGTCATCCCCCTGCCCGGACCTTGCTGCAACCGGCCCCTGATGAAGCGTTTTCAAATCCACCCGGGAAGTTCGCGAGGGAGGGGGGAGTCCCCCCATTTTGATCACGAGAATTGCGTGATCGACTGGAGTGAAGACGCAAAATTTTGGGGACCAACCCTTGGCCAGCTTGTTGCCACCGGCCCCTGATAAAGCGTTTTCAAATTTACTTGTTTAGTTCGCGGGCGCTACCAACTCGGCCGTTTCCCAAAGTGTGAAGAAAGTGGGGGAGTCGAGTTTGGAGTTGACACCTGCGATCATGCAGTCGCATGAGCGATGCGTATATACCACACTCAAGCAGCAGACAAGGTACAGGGGCAGTCGCATAGTATGACCGCGGTCTTATAATTAATGCAGGTGTCTCCGTTGCCCGGGTTCTTTTTAAATAAGGATACACGTGTGCTTTTGTGGTAGGGCATTATGTCTTGCATATATCATACCTTCCTAAATCTTTGCTATCTTAAGGTCTCCACGAAAAATCGATTTACAAGCTAAGACACCATTAATGTGACCAGTTTTTTCTTTGTTCAGGAGGACAGACCCAGCAAATGCTCGTCTGCTATGGAAAGTAGCGTTCCTCGTAGTGTGTGCAATAACGAAACGCTTGATACCAGTGGCAGTTCACATATGGAGACCGCTGCCTCTGCTAATGTAAGTCCCTGAAGTTCACGAAGATCAGGCACCAATCGATATGGTCGCTTTTCAGCGCACTGATAATGATGGTGTAGCTGGCGATGATGGGATTAACGAAACGGAAACGCTTCAACAGCAGTCAATGCAAGTATGTTGTCTTTTTTTTATATCATCGCCATTGTTTAATCAAATATTACCCGTTTCTATCCCCCAACATCGTACTGTAAACAATTTGCTGTTTTTTTTTGCCACGAATCTGTATGAAGTTTGAATTTCAGAACTGTTGTGTCGTCTAAAATTTACATGAGTCACTTTTACGTCTTAATTTGTACTTGCTAAGACGATGTGGTCAATGCTATGTTCCACAAAGTACTGGGTTATGAACAAAACTTTCGCCATAGGCGGGACACGAACCCACACACCTGCTTACCGGGCAAGTGCGCCACAATTTACCGCTTTTCATGGTATACTTACCATAGCTTTCAGCACTCACACGTATAACGTGTTGAGCCGGTTAGCCGATATCGGCAATGAACCGCGAGGCTGAAAGCTTTAGCAATTAATTTTTTCATAATACAGCATTCCTGCAAAACATTCGCAAGGCGTATTGGGCCAAAAACAGCAGTTAACAAATATAAACGGTCGAAGCTACGTTCTAAATCAAATGCGAATCATTGCACGCACACAGGAGTGATTCAAAAACTGCCATTGATTACTCTGGTAAAGAAAAGAACTCCGCTTGCTCACCTATTCCTTCTCTGGATTTTGTAAAAAAGCAGAATAAAAAGATTGCTAGGGCCTTATTATAATTTATTGGCAAGATACGAATATTTTGTGGTTGCTATTGGTTTTACAGTCACGTGTTCTTTGGTGTTTTTTTCTGCAAAATGCTGTCAAAAATTTCACTTCAGTGACGTTAATTTCTAGTACAACGTTCCGACCGTGCAGTAATTGTTTACAGAACTGCCACATCGCCCGTAATGGAACTCTTCATTTTCCTTGCTTCACAAAAGTTTGTCCTTTTGGCCAGTTAATGGAAATATGGCCGCACAACCTCTACTAATTTGCACCGCAGAGGTTTTGAAGTATAAACTATCACGTACTGAATTGGACAGATTTCTTTCTAAGGCGAAAATCGAACCCGCACCTCTCACCTTTCAAGGGCTTCCCAGCGATTACACTGCCAGAGTTCCACCTTAGTTCCATTTTTTCCATGTTGTATTTCCCATGGATCAGCACTCACACATATAATGTTCGAGGTGATGGGCCGGTTAGCCGAAATATAAAACATATCAGAAAGTTCATAATGTTGAAGTTTTTTCAATAGCTTCACATTGTTATGACGGAAATCGATAAAAGCAGGACGATTTTCTTGCTGCATTCACTAGTCAACTTCATGCTAGCACCTTACCCTGACAATTTCGCTTTCTATTTATAATTCCCTCTCCTTTTCTCATCGGGTTAAAAAGTTTGGCTTGTTCCATAGTAGTGCATGAAGTAGCACTTATGAAATAGCAAAAATTTCACGTTAATTGCCAATTTGTGAAGAGGGATTAGTTCTTCCCTCATATTTTCTCGAAGCCGGGTTTCAGACCATTTGCACTGCCCTTCCAATAAATTCTTTCGTAGTGGAATGTGCGCGAGTTTGGTGAAACTGCTGAAAACCTTTGGACACCTATGCTTCCCGCCTTACGTACTTTTCGGGCGGAAGTGGTGTAGTGGCAAGTGGCACGCTTACCACGCGAGCGGTCCGGGGATCAAATCCTGGGTCGTGAGTCGCCCGGGCCAACCAAGCCTTCCATCCCTCCGGGGTCGGTTAATTGGTACCAGACTTGTCTGGGAGGATAAAAACACTGACTTGTACATCGGCTGGCCCCCGCAAGTCATTGTATAGGCCACATCGCATTCAAACGCCACTACGAATGTACAAATGGAAGTAGAATGCGTGCCGCAAAAGGGATTGATCAACGGCAAATGCTTTATCCTTTTATACGTACTTTTCTGGCTAAGGAGAAGGGAGCACAATGCATAAGGATGAATAAAACAACTTTGGCGTTACTTCTAAGTTTGTAGGGTACCGTAATAAGAAGATTACCTCCTTTGCGAACTAATATACTGATTAGTTTCTTTGTGTGACTCGCCACAAAGTTCTCATTGGTTTAACCTACCTATTCTAGTTCATATCTTTCCGAGACAATAACCGAATTGCGAAACCGATGCCATTTCTAGTTCAAGCTCCTGTGCTCTTTTGAACTAGGCCATCTTTTTGGATTTCAGGTCTTGAGCTACGAACCAAGAAATCTCAGTTAATGTATTTTTCCTGCTATATCTCAAAATATATTGGTATGGATAGCATTCACTTGAGCAGAGATTTTCAGAGCTTTTTACGACATAAATGTTTTCAATATCTATGTGCTATGTGTTATAAAGGCAATAGTTTAATTATGCGGAACCGGCACGAGCAGAGAGCGAGATGATCGTGTTGGTCTTTTTGAGTCGAGGTGCGCTACAGCAGCAACAACAGCAGAAGGAGCACGATCGTCGCTCTGGCCGACACTGTGTCTCTGTGTCAGCGACGTTCGCATTCGCGTAACACACTCTCAGCTGTTCGCACACTCTCAACGTGCGTCTGCCCTGTCTGATTCGAATACATTTTGGCGCGCTGCCTCAGAATGACTTGACCTGCTCATGGCCTCGTACTGCTCATTTGGGGTCCTTATTAATATCCCTTAACCATTTTATTATCCTGAGCTGCGATGGTCACATAACTTTTTTGCATGAATTTGATTAGCTACTTAATAAAATATTTCCCGTTTCATGGCTCACTGGACGAAGATTCTTCATTAATTGTACGTACTCGGCACAACTCATCATCATTGTTATCAATTGAAGAACTCATCCAAAGCACCGGATCCTTCATTCCGAAGCCCGTCAGTTACGAGTTGCACTGCATCGCTTTGTTGTTTGCGAATTGTTACGTTTTCTTCATTATAGGTAGTCGTTGAAAGTGTTGACGAGACGGACGTACGTGTTCTGAATACGGGTGAAATCCTTTTCCGCGGAGTTTCTCTTGATAAAGGTGCAGCAAAAAGCAGCTCTTCAAGGACCTCGCGTAAGAAAGCGAAAATGGCTGTTGCTGATGAAGAAACCGCCAATAAAGAAGAGGAGAAGTCTGAGTGAGTGAACTTATGGCATGTTTATATTTGTGTTCGGACACCTGAAAGGACTATAATTTAAGCCTTGCGCATACAATTTTGAACCTGTTTTGTCGGTGGGTTTACCGCTAGGTAAAGGACGCTTAGGGGTATGTTACGCTTCTGGAAAATTTGCAGTGACTTCATAAAAGGGCACGTTAAAACCATTGGGCTTGAAAATCCCAGTGGTTTTAACGTGCCCTTCTATGAGTTTCCGAACCATTGGGGTGATCAGTGGTTGTATTGAAGTTTCTCACGTGTACATTTCACTGCAAAATTTTCCTTTTGTTTTCAGCGATGACATCAGTGATGTTGTTAGTGACGAGGATCTTGAAATGCAGGAGATGATAAGGCAGGAGAAGCGTAAGAAAGCCGGAAAACCACCGAAAAAGGAAAAGCAGGTGTGGATTTAGCGGAAGTTTCAACGACTCATTAGTTCTAGTGGAGGATATTTACATATACTTTTAGGGTGAAAAAAAAACTATTTTGTTGTGTTGTTTCTCATACCTTCTTGTCCTGTGTTGTTTAAGTCTGTTAAACCTTACCCTATCCAGTATGAAAGTGGGCTGGCAAATCTTGTTGATAGTGTTGTTCAAGCTGAGACGTAAGAAGATTTGGAGCGCTGTTTAGAGTTTTGTTGTTTTCACTTTGTTTTGCCACATAATTTCATAAACTTGTGATAATTGTGGAAATAACATCATACCTCACAATTTGAGGACCTACAGATTCAAAGGTTACAGTTACCACCTAATAGTCATGAGGTGTGCGTTTTCATGGGTGAGCCACTGTAGTTGTAGTGCACATCGTTGAGCTGGTGAATAGAGAGGAGTAGGTTGTTCTATTCTCGGGATGCTATGCCGTCAAAATTTTAGATGCGTTCATCGAAAAAACGAAAAGCTAAAGATGGCAGCGATGACGAAGAAGATGATGCTGACCGCCTTCTTCGTATGGCTGACGCAGCGCTCAATGAGGAGATAGGCGATATTTCTGAAGAAGACGGCGATGATGCTAGCGTCGTCTCCGAAGTTGAGGACAACGCGGTGTGTAGTCTGCAAAAACTTCTTGGCGTATTTCGTGTATTTGCCGGGGGAAAAAGGTAGTAATATTCAAATTTATTTTCTAGAATGGCATTGTTACTGGAAAGTCTCAACGCAAAACTAGGAGTGCTAAGAGTGCTGTGAGCAAGCCCAATGGTAGTGCGTTTTTGAAAAGGTTGGAATCGAAGAAGCCAAATAGTGAAGAGAAGTCAACCAAAGAAAGGTGATTCTGCGTTTACTGTATTTTCGGAAACCTCTCGAAATGAATCCCTGTTTTCCTGCTGTCATACCTTTTCATTTCTAGAAAAAAGCCATATAAAGAAGAGGGGAATCAGGCCAGGTCTGATGAGGATGACGAGGATGACGCCCCACGAACCAGAATCTCAAAGAAGGAGGTATTATAGAGCCCACTCCAAACCATTTTTTTTTGAGATCAGAAAACTGCGTTCTTTGGTTTTGATCGGCCTCATGTTATAGTCTGTTTCAGAAGGAGCTCGCTAAACTGGTTTCTTCTGCACAGAAGCTCCTAGAGTCTTCTTCTAGTGATGAGGAAAAGTCTTCAGCCAGTAATGATGTCCCTGTGAAGAAAGGAAATCAGCCGAAGAGGAAGAGGTTCACCAGTTTTGTCTAGAATTTGATTCTTCACCGAGATTTTCTTCTTCTACTGACTTGTTTTGCTCCTTAGACGTCGAGTCGTAGCTTCTGACTCGGATGCAAGTGTAGGAGAGCCGTCTGATTCGGATGAGGATGTGAAGCCGGAAGACGATGATGACGAAGATGAGATTATTATTGCGAAGCCGAAATCTAAAAGAAAGAAGGTGAGGTAATTCAGTATTTGATGCTGGAAGTATTCCTCAGACATCAAGCTCCTGGGTGGACTGGATGTTATGAGGAGCTCTTAATGTTAGTCAAGCTTTAGATAGTTCTCTTTATGGGAAAGCAATTGAATGGTATAGTACGATACAGTACAGTAAGGGCTGTCTGTTGATTGTTTATATTAAGACATTAAGTTGCAAAGTGATGTATGACAAGATTTCTATAACGCCATGTGCTGTCGATGGCTCGAAATCTGAGTGTACGATAATCAAGATGTTTGCTTCGTAGGCTGTGGCTGTAGTGGCCAAGGGGTGTGTTATTGATCGTTTTATTACGTAGGCTATGACGGAGGATTCTGACGACAGTGATGAATCGGTCAAGAAGGAAAAAGGTGGCAAAGGGAGTCGAGCGCCAAAGACGATTATGGGTAAGGACAAGCTGCAGCAGGAGACATTGGAGGCGGAGAAGGCTGAAAAGGTTAGGATAATTCCGACCATTAATGATGGGCTTATCAATGTATTTTATACGAGTGAGGATTTCTAGGAACGACGGAAACGTTTGGAGCAGAAACAGAAAGAGTTCAATGGAATCGAACTGGTTGAAGGTGTTGATATCGCAGCAGCGCTTGTGGGCGCCAACAAAACCGTGCAAAAACTCAAGGTTGATAATGCAATGAGTGACATATTACTTAGTTTAGCCGTTTTATGCTTATCTAGTGCATGATGTGTTAACTAAGATCAAAGAGAAACACGCAAGCTTGTAATTTGAACCAAAATTTTCAGTCTGTAGTCGTGGATCCCGATAAAAATGGTGACCCTCCAATCCCGGTCTCTGTGCACCCTTCACTGGTAAGCATTCTGTATACTTTTTACCTTTTGGATTTTAGATTTGTTTTCAGTATGGAAATGATTGAATTCCTGTTCACTATTCGTTTTTAGGTGCGCGTGTTGAAGCCTCATCAAGCCCAGGGTATTCAGTTCATGTATGACAGTGCCTTTGAGTCCACCGATAGATTGGAGGAACCAGGCGGTGGAGGTATACTCGCTCATTGCATGGGTCTGGGAAAAACTTTACAGGTGTGAAAAGAAACTGCTTGGAAATTGTCAAAAACAATAGTCAGCTGCTTTTCAGGTCATTGCTTTTCTCCACACTGTAATGATGCATCCTAAATTGCGAAATTATGCAAGAAGAGTTTTGATAGTTGTCCCGAAGAATGTGGTGATAAACTGGTATAAAGAGTTTCAAAAATGGCTAGACGACAATGATCCCGATCTTGCTTCCATTGAGGTAAGGTTCAGCTTGAAAATGTATTAGTTCACTTATCAGCCAGTCGTTCTTTTTTCAGATTCTCGAATTAGATTCGTTTAAAACTTACAATGACAGACACGCAGCACTTGAGAACTGGTATAATTGTGAAGGTAGGGAAGAAGGGGATGTTGAAATATGATGTCCATGTCAAGCCATAACCTTTCAGTTCCCTCTGTGATGATAATAGGTTATGATATGTTTCGTATACTCACACATGACGAAGATGAGGCTAAAAAGAAGCGTGGACAACCAAGAAAACAACCATCTAAACGTAATAAACGGCTCCTGAAATTGCAGCAGCAGTTTAGAGAGTATCTACAAGATCCAGGTGAGTGTCAAGATGAAGCTATGCCTAGCAGCGACCACATTGAGCACTTTTGTTTCAGGTCCCGATTTGATCGTATGTGATGAAGCTCATAAATTGAAGAATGACGAATCTGCTTTGTCGAAGACAATGGTGAAAATTCGCACTCGGCGGCGGATTTGTCTTACCGGGACTCCGCTTCAGAATAATTTAATGGAGTGTGAGTGCATAATATTTCCTCGAGTTTTAGATTTCAGTGTTTCCTGATTCTGTATCATAATGCACGTAAATCATTATAGACGGAGATACTACCTATTTGCTTTACGGAAGATCACGCGGGAACTGTAAAACAATTTAACAGATTAACAGCTTTCAGAATTTAACCAGTGATAACCATTTGTACGTCTTTCTTCGTATGGGAATAGGTAGCGAGTCTGCTGACCATAACGCTTTGTGAGTAGTGAGTAAAGCCCTGTGAAATTAGCCCATTCTGGATGAATTTTCAGACAGTGATGTATTGAACGGATGTAAAATTGTTTGGAGCAGATATCTGCGTTTTCACGGCGTCAGGGATCAGTCTTTGCTATTTTCTCAAGTTAGCTAATATTGGTCATGTTTAGATCATTGCATGGTGAATTTTGTGAAACCCGGCTTACTGGGTACGAAGACAGAATTTGCTAATCGTTTTTCAAATATTATCATGCGGTATGTTCTGTGCTTCGGCCTCTGCGCTGACTCTTAATATAACTCTGAGAGTTTTCTTCAGTGGTCGGGTCAAAGATGCAACTCCCCTGGAAGTGAAGTTCATGAAAAGACGATGCCACGTTCTTTTCGAGCATCTTAAAAAATGCGTCGATGTGAGTGTTAATCTACATGTTGAATTTTTCCTCTTATTGCTGATCTAAATTTGGAATTCTGTTTTGGATCTACGGGTGTGACTCGCTAGGGCAAAAGCGACTTTTTGCTTTTCGCAGCGCGAAACCGCTGCGGGAACTTCAGGTCCTGCCATGACTGGAAACGGAGCTGGGGTGCCCGCAGCGAAAAAGGTTTTGCACTGCAAAATCTTCACCATCTAATATGTAGTGCGACAGTTCAAGCAATGTGTATCTTTTTCAATTTGCAGCGCAAGGATTATCGAGTTCTGATGGAAGCAATTCCACCAAAGCAGGAGTATGTAATAAATGTTCGACTAACTCCACGGCAGTGCCAACTGTACAGGTAAGATTTCTTATGGAATTTCATCACTATCACCTAGTTTTTCTGTCATCTATTACGACGTTCCGTCCTTTCTCTTTCTTTCCTCGATCCCATTTCTTCCGTTTTTCAACACGGTTGGGGTTTGTAGGGTGTAAAATGAGAGGCTCTCGAAACAAATCAGTCCATCATATTCAGAAATTGTAATTTAAGAGGATTTATAGCTGTGTGCGTTTCCAGAGCCTTTCTGGAAGGTGTGGCAAGCGACGGCGCTCGATTATCCAAGAGACTTCTCCCGGATTATCATGTGCTCTCGCGTATATGGACACATCCATACATGCTTATTCTTCACGAACAGAAGCAGGAGAGAGAGGTCAGCAAAAGAAATTTCGTTTTGGAAATTCAAGTGGAAACTAAACGGAACGCTTTTTCGAACTTCGTACTTCAGACTGTTTGTTTTAAGACCTTACGGTTTGGCCCTTCTTGCACTAAATACTCTCTTCATTGTGCTAGTGCTTTAGTAAAGCATCTAACTCGTTCCAACGTTGTTCGTGGGTGGTACTTATGCGATTTCTTTCTTAATAGTTTTTCAATTAAACTAGAGTAGTTTCTTAAAATCAGTATTGTTTAGCTCATTATTGTTTTTTAGACTATTTGGACTACGTTATTGTGAATAGTAGTTTTCAGCGCATGTTACGCGAAGAGTATTCGGAGGAGGAAAAATTTATTGACGACGACGAGTCATGTAATGATTCTGAATCGGATGAAGACGACGACGATGATGTGATTGTAACTAAATCGTCCAAGAAGAAGAAGGGAGGAAGAGCTCAGGCTGATGAAAGTGACAGCGATGTGGTCGTTCTGTAAGTGGTTTTTGTTTTATTTTTCAATGAGCTTTTTTTCCGTATCAGATCAAGATATAGGATTCCTTCTTTTGTCATAGAAATTGTGTTCTATGATAAGAGAAGGAATCGTGTACAACATCAGGACATTCATTTCCTATCAACGTTGAATAAATTTTTTGTTCCAATGATTTGTCATTTTTTTCAGCTCATCTGATGAGGAGTCTCCGTCAGTCTCCAACCAGGTGAATAGCACAAGGAAATCGAAGCGCTTAATTGGAGAAGATCCAGAAATGGAAGGTCGTGATGTCGAGACTCCACCGGAATACAGTGGATGGTAGGTCCAGTTCTTGTAGAATAGATTATAATTTTCATAGCATGATTAAAGCCAAATAACCTCTCTTACTGATTTCTTTTGAGGTTCGCTCAGTCTGGTCTTGTTTCTCCAGCTGACAGGGACAATTATAAGCTTAGTAACAAACTTGTTCTCCTTGAACAAGTTCTGAAGAAGTGCGAAGAAATTGGAGATAAGCTGTCAGTTCAAGATTAATTAAAAAGAAACTTTTTTCATTGCAGCAGGTTTTTCTTTGAATAATACCACTTTTAGACTGGTCTTCTCTCAGTCACTTGAGTCATTATCTCTGATAAAGCGAATGTTGGAGTATCTCGACCAAACAGGGCAGTGGTTTTCCGATGGTCATGATGCAGTGAAAGCCGATGGCGAAGTAATTCGGTTGTCGTTTTATAAGTGTTGTAGGGTATTCTCCCAAGTTGCGATTCCAGAAGTGGGGTTGGAAAGAGGGCAAAGATTACATGGTTATCGACGGGTCTGTGCAGTCCGGCAAGAGGGATTCCGTGCAAGTGAAATTCAACAATCCTGCAAATTTGCGTGCTCGGTAAGTACTTTTTCACGTGTCACATTTGTAATGTCGAGGGCATGACGCCCTTTTGCCACGCTCTACCAGCGCGGACCAGGATCAACCCTACGTTGTTAACAACGGGGGGGGGGGTCGTACCTGGTTGAGTTTATAGGAGGGGGGTCGTATCCGCTTCAGTCGCGTGAAATGTACATGTGAGTTTGTGGTGAAAGTAGAAAGTTTCACAGTGGCGAGCTACTGAAACCAATAAACCTACCTTGAGCTATAAATCGGTTAAATATACACGGGCTTCGTTTGACCAAATCGATAGACGCGGAAAAGCGATTGAGTGTCATGGGAAGGATTCCAGCACGCATCAAATATTATGACACGGTTTGCTGCCACCATATTGGTGCCGAGGGAGCCAGCACGTGTAGAAATTAACATTAATCTAAAATACATTCAAAACAAGAGAACGGAGGCTTCCAAATCCCCACCCACTGTCTATACAGCAAAACAAAAGGGCAATACAACGGCCTTCCGGGCCGTATGAGGAAAAAACTCTACAACTTATTCTTAGAATCAGACAGTTTTTGTACATTCAGCACAATATTTTACACGCACACTTAACTTTCAAAGACTTAAAGCAGTTCTGGTTGGGAAAATCGGAAAATTTTGTAGGTATTTTTGCTCCATAGCCAGCCGGAATATATTAAAGTTCAACAGTGGTCCGCGCCAGGGTCGGTCCTATCGTTGTTACTTTTTTCAAAAATTTTTACGACCCCCTTCCCCCAAGGTGGACTTGATACGACCATACGACCCCCCCTTCTGACAACCTCGACCCATCATCATCCATCATCCTATCTATGGTATCCAATTCTGGTACTACTCCACCCACGAAACCCCGCCCACTTTTTCCTCCAAAACTGCCGTTGAGCGGGGGGGTATATAGGGGTATAATAGGGGTATACACCTACTCCGAAACGATAAAGAAATTTTCGAAATTTCCTCTATTTCCACCACTTCACCCCTACTTTTTACCCTATTTCAACACTACATAATATACGCACGCTGAAACGGCGAATTTCTCTCCCATGCGCTCCCAAATCACCCAGCCTACTACTCGTGAAAACTCTACCTTCACGATACGACCCTTCTCCTATGACATTCAAAACCCGGTACCACCCCCCCCGCCCCTCCCGTTGTACTAACAACGTACAGGGTTGAATCATGCCCGTCGACCATTACAAACAGGGGTCAAGCGAGGCGTCGAGGAAAATTCGGAAATACGACCCCCCCCTCCCTCTGCCGAAGGCCGAAGTCCATGAAACAACCCTCTTTAAAAGCCGAACTATGAAAAAGTTGTTTAATTCTCCACCAAAACTGCTCATAAAAAAGCCCTGCTACCCCATCGTCCACAAAAAAACTCGTTTAAAAAGTATAAAAGTGAAAAAGTCAAAGAATGATCATTAATGACGAGTCCTGTCAAACGAGCAAACGAGAAACGGAGCAAAAAACGTCAAACTAGTCACTAGAAATGGCGTACTATGACAACACCTCTTCTTTGTTTATTTCCTCCACAAGACTTACCAAATTCTAGTACTACACAGATTATGGTTCTCAATTTACACGTCCCCCTTTCGCTCAAAGGAAGCCTTGTAAAAGCCTTCGCCAGCTGTGTGTTGACTGGACTTTGGCGTTGACCGTGGAGCAGCTTATTTACTATTGAAATTTGAACAAATATTCAAATGATTATAACTTTCTTCAAAGTTAACGAATTTTCAATCTGAAAGCTGATTTGGGAGTTTTGTGAAGAGCTTTTTCTAATCAGTACTGAAATTACAGGAAGTTATAAGAAATAACAAATTTAGATCAAATAACGAGGAAAATTCGAGACGAGCACGAGTTTTTACACTTTCCGGAGCAATAACTTGCTTCATTTCCGTCAAATTCAAAAAGTTGATACGTCATACAAAACTAGAAGATTTTCTCTATCAAACGGTCGCTAAAGCAGCTTCATACGTCCAGTACTCAAAAAATGGCCACGTTGAGGATTTTTGCAAAATTAACGAGGAAAATTCGTGATGAGTGCGAGTTTTTACGCTTTCCAAAGCCATAACTCCGTTCAAACTCATGCAATCTGGAAAGTTAATACGTCATCATAAACTAGAAGATTTGCTCTTTCTAAAGGCAACTAAAACTGCTAAATACGTTCACTATTTAAAAAATGGCCACGTTGAGGATTTTTGCCCGAGTACCGCCGAAAGGTACTTTTTCGCTACATTAGCACTATCCCAACGACTATAGCTCCTTGCAGGAGCGATTACATACTGAAGTAGGAGCAGATTCAAAAATCCTCGTGCTTTTCTCTCTGCAAAAAGTGTAAAATTGTTTAGCGGGTCTCAACTTTAAAGGTTACATGCTTGTGAATTTGACGCTGAAGGCTGCGTTTCTTGTTGAATAGTGTACTCCTCTCTGTAATTTAACATGAACTCTTTCAGAACCCTCTTGATTCTTCCTGAATTAAGATTCGTTATCAAGATAGCCGTAGCTGAAGCGCGCGCAACCAACTGGGCCCACTCTGGGATGCGCCGTGTGCTTCACATCTCGTTGGATTTGAGGACCTACTTGAAAGATAAAATATCCCTAGAAAACGTGCGAATTTCGGATCCTTTGACTTGTGTGGTGATGAAACACTAAAGTCACTAAGAATTGCTAAGCGGACACCTCTAAATCACGAAGATTTTGTGTGGACGGAATCAATTGTTATTGGAAATACTCTGGCCTGGTATCGATTCGATCCTTAATGTTTGTCCTCCGACGATGATCCTACTGTATCAATCGGGCCCGATCTCTCCCCAGCGGGCCAATACGACCCCCCCCCTGTGACATGTCGAGGATTCCTCAACGCACGCTTGACCCTGATTACAAATGTGACACGTGAAAAAGTACTTACCGAGCACGCAAATTTGCAGGATTGTTGAATTTCACTTGCACGGAATCCCTCTTGCCGGACTGCACAGACCCGTCGATAACCATGTAATCTTTGCCCTCTTTCCAACCCCACTTCTGGAATCGCAACTTGGGAGAATACCCTACAACACTTTAAAACGACAACCGAATTACTTCGCCATCGGCTTTCACTGCATCATGACCATCGGAAAACCACTGCCCTGTTTGGTCGAGATACTCCAACATTCGCTTTATCAGAGATAATGACTCAAGTGACTGAGAGAAGACCAGTCTAAAAGTGGTATTATTCAAAGAAAAACCTGCTGCAATGAAAAAAAAGTTCTTTTTATTAAATCTTGAACTGACAGCTTATCTCCAATTTCTTCGCACTTCTTCAGAACTTGTTCAAGGAGACAAGTTTTGTTACTAAGCTTATAATTGTCCCTGTCAGCTGGAGAAACAAGACCAGACTGAGCGAACCTCAAAAGAAATCAGTAAGAGAGGTTATTTGGCTTTAATCATGATATGAAAATTATAATCGATTCAGCAAAAGAACTGGACCTACCATCCACTGTATTCCGGTGGAGTCTCGACATCACGACCTTCCATTTCTGGATCTTCTCCAATTAAGCGCTTCGATTTCCTTGTGCTATTCACCTGATTGGAGACTGACGGAGACTCATCATCAGAATGAGCTGAAAAAAATGACAAGATCATTGTGAACAAAAAATTTATTCAACGTTGATAGGAAATGAATGTCCTGATGTTGTACACGATTCCTTCTCTTATCATAGAACACAATTTCTATGACAAAAGAAGGAATCCTATATCTTGATCTGATACGGAAAAAAAGCTCATTGAAAAATAAAACAAAAACCACTTACAGAACTACCACATCGCTGTCACTTTCATCAGCCTGAGCTCTTCCTCCCTTCTTCTTCTTGGATGATTTAGTTACAATCACATCATCGTCGTCGTCTTCATCCGATTCAGAATCATTACATGACTCGTCGTCGTCAATAAATTTTTCCC